>BMAO01032575.1:0-11756 GCA_019973975.1 Trichonephila clavata | reverse complement strand
TGACGAGCAACACAGGCTTCCATACGACAAGACGGTCCTTGAGACCTCTCGTCGGGCATCCGTATAGCTTTAGGGAACGATACAGAGAGAAAAGTATTGTTTTTACCCCCCCCCCCTCTCCCGCCACGTGGATTTCGTTTTCCAGCAGTCCAGCACACGCCATGTCTCTTTAGACTACAAAGCTATGCTTCAAACCTGTCAATGGACCTCCCAAGACATTTCAAGACGCAATGGATCCCTTTACGAAACAAGGAAACTGTCCAAGGACGCTCATTCGAAAAGTCCTTATACTAAAGCAGGACCAACTTCTTAGGATCACAGTGCCCAGATTTGATATCACGGGGCAACCTTTTCGGAGCCATCCCTGCCACGGTCCCATTCATTATTCAACAAAGCTGTGTTTTTAATGTGTCACTGGACAACAGAGGACCTTTTCAGGATAACAATGCAGTGTTTTAAATCCCCTGGACACAATGGAATAGGTTTTCCAACAGTGCATGTCTCTCTACTCAACAATACAATGCCTCCAACCTGTCCATGGACAGCAGGATACCTTCTCTGAGCAGAAAATGCATCCATCCACACAACAAAACAGTGGTTTAAAACTGTCCAGGAATATTTTAAGGACTTTGACGAGCAACACAGGCTTCCATACGACAAGACGGTCCTTGAGACCTCTCGTCGGCATCCGTATAGCTTTAGGGAACGATACAGAGAGAAAAGTATTGTTTTTACCCCCCCCCCCCTCTCCCCGCCACCGTGGATTTCGTTTTCCAGCAGTCCAGCACACGCCATGTCTCTTTAGACTACAAAGCTATGCTTCAAACCTGTCAATGGACCTCCCAAGACATTTCAAGACGCAATGGATCCCTTTACGAAACAAGGAAACTGTCCAAGGACGCTCATTCGAAAAAGTCCTTATACTAAAGCAGGACCACTTCTTAGGATCACAGTGCCCAGATTTGATATCACGGGGCAACCTTTTCGGAGCCATCCCTGCCACGGTCCCATTCATTATTCAACAATTTGTTAGTGGTTGCAATACATAAATAATTTTAAAATAAGAAATATATATATAGAAATTCTATGAAATTTTAAGCAAGTGTCATACAATGAATTATCACAATACATTAAAAGCCATTATGTATAAGTATGAGAATAATGTATTTCTTTGTTAAAATTACATGTTTGGAAATTTTTTTAAATGTACATTTATGTTTAAAAACGTATACATGATAGAAACACAAATAAGGTACTCTTACTTGCATGTGCGATTGTATGATAGTCACCGAAGAGTGTCGCTATATTCCTAAAAGAGAAAATAAAATCTTAAATTAAACAGATTTACAAAGGTGAGTATATCGCTTTTTTTACAATCCTTTTTAGATCTATGTTTAAATTTGTGGAAATAATTCGAAGAAAAAAAAAACAGTAGACAGGCGACAATCTCTGAAGTAGGAGGAGGGATGCGAAAGCAGAAAAACAAATAAAATGGTGGTTATCTACACGATATTATTTTTTTTCAATCTTGAATCAGGTTGAGTTAAATTTTAAATGGTAAACATTTCATGTTAATTATATGTGTAAAAGTTTTATATTCCACTTATACTGACTTTATTGCTAACACTGGGTATAGATAGAGAACGTGGATTATGGGAAAATACAATGTAGTGTACAATGGGGAAAAAAAATGTAATCATTCAATGTTGTATTCTTAGATTTAACAGGAAAAAGAATTGCAAATGGGAATGACTTATTATAATGCAATAATAATCATGTATTTATTTGATGATATAAGAATGAATTGGAGTAATAACATAAGTATTACTCTGTGTAATAATTAAATATAAGTAAAGTATGATAATATTATTATACATAATAATATTATGATATGTATATATATGTAATAATATTATTATATAATAATTAAATATCATATACAAAAACACAAACGTTTCTTGTTTTTTTTTTTTTTTTTTTTTTTTTTTTTTTTTTTTTTTTTTATGTGTCACTGGACAACAGAGGACCTTTTCAGGATAACAATGCAGTGTTTTAAATCCCCTGGACACAATGGAATAGGTTTTCCAACAGTGCATGTCTCTCTACTCAACAATACAATGCCTCCAACCTGTCCATGGACAGCAGGATACCTTCTCTGAGCAGAAAATGCATCCATCCACACAACAAAACAGTGGTTTAAAACTGTCCATGAATATTTTAAGGACTTTGACGAGCAACACAGGCTTCCATACGACAAGACGGTCCTTGAGACCTCTCGTCGGGCATCCGTATAGCTTTAGGGAACGATACAGAGAGAAAAGTATTGTTTTCCCCCCCCCCTCTCCCCGCCACCGTGGATTTCGTTTTCCAGCAGTCCAGCACACGCCATGTCTCTTTAGACTACAAAGCTATGCTTCAAACCTGTCAATGGACCTCCTAAGACATTTCAAGACGCAATGGATCCCTTTACGAAACAAGGAAACTGTCCAAGGACGCTCATTCGAAAAAGTCCTTATACTAAAGCAGGACCACTTCTTAGGATCACAGTGCCCAGATTTGATATCACGGGGCAACCTTTTCGGAGCCATCCCTGCCACGGTCCCATTCATTATTCAACAAAGCTGTGTTTTTAATGTGTCACTGGACAACAGAGGACCTTTTCAGGATAACAATGCAGTGTTTTAAATCCCCTGGACACAATGGAATAGGTTTTCCAACAGTGCATGTCTCTCTACTCAACAATACAATGCCTCCAACCTGTCCATGGACAGCAGGATACCTTCTCTGAGCAGAAAATGCATCCATCCACACAACAAAACAGTGGTTTAAAACTGTCCATGAATATTTTAAGGACTTTGACGAGCAACACAGGCTTCCATACGACAAGACGGTCCTTGAGACCTCTCGTCGGGCATCCGTATAGCTTTAGGGAACGATACAGAGAGAAAAGTATTGTTTTTACCCCCCCCCTCTCCCCGCCACCGTGGATTTCGTTTTCCAGCAGTCCAGCACACGCCATGTCTCTTTAGACTACAAAGCTATGCTTCAAACCTGTCAATGGACCTCCTAAGACATTTCAAGACGCAATGGATCCCTTTACGAAACAAGGAAACTGTCCAAGGACGCTCATTCGAAAAAGTCCTTATACTAAAGCAGGCCACTTCTTAGGATCACAGTGCCCAGATTTGATATCACGGGGCAACCTTTTCGGAGCCATCCCTGCCACGGTCCCATTCATTATTCAACAAAGCTGTGTTTTTAATGTGTCACTGGACAACAGAGGACCTTTTCAGGATAACAATGCAGTGTTTTAAATCCCCTGGACACAATGGAATAGGTTTTCCAACAGTGCATGTCTCTCTACTCAACAATACAATGCCTCCAACCTGTCCATGGACAGCAGGATACCTTCTCTGAGCAGAAAATGCATCCATCCACACAACAAAACAGTGGTTTAAAACTGTCCATGAATATTTTAAGGACTTTGACGAGCAACACAGGCTTCCATACGACAAGACGGTCCTTGAGACCTCTCGTAGGGCATCCGTATAGCTTTAGGGAACGATACAGAGAGAAAAGTATTGTTTTACCCCCCCCCTCTCCCCGCCACCGTGGATTTCGTTTTCCAGCAGTCCAGCACACGCCATGTCTCTTTAGACTACAAAGCTATGCTTCAAACCTGTCAATGGACCTCCTAAGACATTTCAAGACGCAATGGATCCCTTTACGAAACAAGGAAACTGTCCAAGGACGCTCATTCGAAAAAGTCCTTATACTAAAGCAGGCCACTTCTTAGGATCACAGTGCCCAGATTTGATATCACGGGGCAACCTTTTCGGAGCCATCCCTGCCACGGTCCCATTCATTATTCAACAAAGCTGTGTTTTTAATGTGTCACTGGACAACAGAGGACCTTTTCAGGATAACAATGCAGTGTTTTAAATCCCCTGGACACAATGGAATAGGTTTTCCAACAGTGCATGTCTCTCTACTCAACAATACAATGCCTCCAACCTGTCCATGGACAGCAGGATACCTTCTCTGAGCAGAAAATGCATCCATCCACACAACAAAACAGTGGTTTAAAACTGTCCATGAATATTTTAAGGACTTTGACGAGCAACACAGGCTTCCATACGACAAGACGGTCCTTGAGACCTCTCGTCGGGCATCCGTATAGCTTTAGGGAACGATACAGAGAGAAAAGTATTGTTTTTACCCCCCCCCCTCTCCCCGCCACCGTGGATTTCGTTTTCCAGCAGTCCAGCACACGCCATGTCTCTTTAGACTACAAAGCTATGCTTCAAACCTGTCAATGGACCTCCTAAGACATTTCAAGACGCAATGGATCCCTTTACGAAACAAGGAAACTGTCCAAGGACGCTCATTCGAAAAAGTCCTTATACTAAAGCAGGACCACTTCTTAGGATCACAGTGCCCAGATTTGATATCACGGGGCAACCTTTTCGGAGCCATCCCTGCCACGGTCCCATTCATTATTCAACAAAGCTGTGTTTTTAATGTGTCACTGGACAACAGAGGACCTTTTCAGGATAACAATGCAGTGTTTTAAATCCCCTGGACACAATGGAATAGGTTTTCCAACAGTGCATGTCTCTCTACTCAACAATACAATGCCTCCAACCTGTCCATGGACAGCAGGATACCTTCTCTGAGCAGAAAATGCATCCATCCACACAACAAAACAGTGGTTTAAAACTGTCCATGAATATTTTAAGGACTTTGACGAGCAACACAGGCTTCCATACGACAAGACGGTCCTTGAGACCTCTCGTCGGGCATCCGTATAGCTTTAGGGAACGATACAGAGAGAAAAGTATTGTTTTTACCCCCCCCCCCTCTCCCCGCCACCGTGGATTTCGTTTTCCAGCAGTCCAGCACACGCCATGTCTCTTTAGACTACAAAGCTATGCTTCAAACCTGTCAATGGACCTCCTAAGACATTTCAAGACGCAATGGATCCCTTTACGAAACAAGGAAACTGTCCAAGGACGCTCATTCGAAAAAGTCCTTATACTAAAGCAGGACCACTTCTTAGGATCACAGTGCCCAGATTTGATATCACGGGGCAACCTTTTCGGAGCCATCCCTGCCACGGTCCCATTCATTATTCAACAAAGCTGTGTTTTTAATGTGTCACTGGACAACAGAGGACCTTTTCAGGATAACAATGCAGTGTTTTAAATCCCCTGGACACAATGGAATAGGTTTTCCAACAGTGCATGTCTCTCTACTCAACAATACAATGCCTCCAACCTGTCCATGGACAGCAGGATACCTTCTCTGAGCAGAAAATGCATCCATCCACACAACAAAACAGTGGTTTAAAACTGTCCATGAATATTTTAAGGACTTTGACGAGCAACACAGGCTTCCATACGACAAGACGGTCCTTGAGACCTCTCGTCGGGCATCCGTATAGCTTTAGGGAACGATACAGAGAGAAAAGTATTGTTTTTACCCCCCCCCCCTCTCCCCGCCACCGTGGATTTCGTTTTCCAGCAGTCCAGCACACGCCATGTCTCTTTAGACTACAAAGCTATGCTTCAAACCTGTCAATGGACCTCCTAAGACATTTCAAGACGCAATGGATCCCTTTACGAAACAAGGAAACTGTCCAAGGACGCTCATTCGAAAAAGTCCTTATACTAAAGCAGGACCACTTCTTAGGATCACAGTGCCCAGATTTGATATCACGGGGCAACCTTTTCGGAGCCATCCCTGCCACGGTCCCATTCATTATTCAACAATTTGTTAGTGGTTGCAATACATAAATAATTTTAAATAAGAAATATATATATAGAAATTCTATGAAATTTTAAGCAAGTGTCATACAATGAATTATCACAATACATTAAAAGCCATTATGTATAAGTATGAGAATAATGTATTTCTTTGTTAAAATTACATGTTTGGAAATTTTTTTAAATGTACATTTATGTTTAAAAACGTATACATGATAGAAACACAAATAAGGTACTCTACTCATGTCATGTATGATAGCAGGATCCTTATCTAGAGAAAATCATTACACAAACAAAATATTGTTTTTAAACTGTCCATGAATATTTTAAATTTCGAGCAACACAGGCTTCTCATACGACAGACGGTCCTTGAGACCTCTCGATCGGCATCCGTTATTTTAGGAACATACAGAAGATATTGTTTTATACCCTTTCGACAGCACACTGTAGGAACGTATTTAAAATCATGAGTACAAGCAATGACCATGTTCTTTAGATACAGAAGATGCAATGAATGACTTATAATGCAATAATAATCATGTATTTATTTGATGATATAAGAATGAATTGGAGTAATAACATAAGTATTACTCTGTGTAATAATTAAATATAAGTAAAGTATGATAATATTATTATACATAATAATATTATGATATGTATATATATGTAATAATATTATTATATAATAATTAAATATCATATACAAAAACACAAACGTTTCTTGTTTTTTTTTTTTTTTTTTTTTTTTTTTTTTTTTTTATGTGTCACTGGACAACAGAGGACCTTTTCAGGATAACAATGCAGTGTTTTAAATCCCCTGGACACAATGGAATAGGTTTTCCAACAGTGCATGTCTCTCTACTCAACAATACAATGCCTCCAACCTGTCCATGGACAGCAGGATACCTTCTCTGAGCAGAAAATGCATCCATCCACACAACAAAACAGTGGTTTAAAACTGTCCATGAATATTTTAAGGACTTTGACGAGCAACACAGGCTTCCATACGACAAGACGGTCCTTGAGACCTCTCGTCGGGCATCCGTATAGCTTTAGGGAACGATACAGAGAGAAAAGTATTGTTTTT
Source organism: Trichonephila clavata (assembly GCA_019973975.1). Lineage (NCBI taxonomy): Eukaryota > Metazoa > Arthropoda > Arachnida > Araneae > Nephilidae > Trichonephila > Trichonephila clavata. The sequence goes on along the minus strand of BMAO01032575.1, from coordinate 4,904 downwards.
ACCCCCCCCCCCTCTCCCCGCCACCGTGGATTTCGTTTTCCAGCAGTCCAGCACACGCCATGTCTCTTTAGACTACAAAGCTATGCTTCAAACCTGTCAATGGACCTCCTAAGACATTTCAAGACGCAATGGATCCCTTTACGAAACAAGGAAACTGTCCAAGGACGCTCATTCGAAAAAGTCCTTATACTAAAGCAGGACCACTTCTTAGGATCACAGTGCCCAGATTTGATATCACGGGGCAACCTTTTCGGAGCCATCCCTGCCACGGTCCCATTCATTATTCAACAAAGCTGTGTTTTTAATGTGTCACTGGACAACAGAGGACCTTTTCAGGATAACAATGCAGTGTTTTAAATCCCCTGGACACAATGGAATAGGTTTTCCAACAGTGCATGTCTCTCTACTCAACAATACAATGCCTCCAACCTGTCCATGGACAGCAGGATACCTTCTCTGAGCAGAAAATGCATCCATCCACACAACAAAACAGTGGTTTAAAACTGTCCATGAATATTTTAAGGACTTTGACGAGCAACACAGGCTTCCATACGACAAGACGGTCCTTGAGACCTCTCGTCGGGCATCCGTATAGCTTTAGGGAACGATACAGAGAGAAAAGTATTGTTTTTACCCCCCCCCCCTCTCCCCGCCACCGTGGATTTCGTTTTCCAGCAGTCCAGCACACGCCATGTCTCTTTAGACTACAAAGCTATGCTTCAAACCTGTCAATGGACCTCCTAAGACATTTCAAGACGCAATGGATCCCTTTACGAAACAAGGAAACTGTCCAAGGACGCTCATTCGAAAAAGTCCTTATACTAAAGCAGGACCACTTCTTAGGATCACAGTGCCCAGATTTGATATCACGGGGCAACCTTTTCGGAGCCATCCCTGCCACGGTCCCATTCATTATTCAACAAAGCTGTGTTTTTAATGTGTCACTGGACAACAGAGGACCTTTTCAGGATAACAATGCAGTGTTTTAAATCCCCTGGACACAATGGAATAGGTTTTCCAACAGTGCATGTCTCTCTACTCAACAATACAATGCCTCCAACCTGTCCATGGACAGCAGGATACCTTCTCTGAGCAGAAAATGCATCCATCCACACAACAAAACAGTGGTTTAAAACTGTCCATGAATATTTTAAGGACTTTGACGAGCAACACAGGCTTCCATACGACAAGACGGTCCTTGAGACCTCTCGTCGGGCATCCGTATAGCTTTAGGGAACGATACAGAGAGAAAAGTATTGTTTTTACCCCCCCCCCTCTCCCCGCCACCGTGGATTTCGTTTTCCAGCAGTCCAGCACACGCCATGTCTCTTTAGACTACAAAGCTATGCTTCAAACCTGTCAATGGACCTCCTAAGACATTTCAAGACGCAATGGATCCCTTTACGAAACAAGGAAACTGTCCAAGGACGCTCATTCGAAAAAGTCCTTATACTAAAGCAGGACCACTTCTTAGGATCACAGTGCCCAGATTTGATATCACGGGGCAACCTTTTCGGAGCCATCCCTGCCACGGTCCCATTCATTATTCAACAAAGCTGTGTTTTTAATGTGTCACTGGACAACAGAGGACCTTTTCAGGATAACAATGCAGTGTTTTAAATCCCCTGGACACAATGGAATAGGTTTTCCAACAGTGCATGTCTCTCTACTCAACAATACAATGCCTCCAACCTGTCCATGGACAGCAGGATACCTTCTCTGAGCAGAAAATGCATCCATCCACACAACAAAACAGTGGTTTAAAACTGTCCATGAATATTTTAAGGACTTTGACGAGCAACACAGGCTTCCATACGACAAGACGGTCCTTGAGACCTCTCGTCGGGCATCCGTATAGCTTTAGGGAACGATACAGAGAGAAAAGTATTGTTTTTACCCCCCCCCCTCTCCCCGCCACCGTGGATTTCGTTTTCCAGCAGTCCAGCACACGCCATGTCTCTTTAGACTACAAAGCTATGCTTCAAACCTGTCAATGGACCTCCTAAGACATTTCAAGACGCAATGGATCCCTTTACGAAACAAGGAAACTGTCCAAGGACGCTCATTCGAAAAAGTCCTTATACTAAAGCAGGACCACTTCTTAGGATCACAGTGCCCAGATTTGATATCACGGGGCAACCTTTTCGGAGCCATCCCTGCCACGGTCCCATTCATTATTCAACAAAGCTGTGTTTTTAATGTGTCACTGGACAACAGAGGACCTTTTCAGGATAACAATGCAGTGTTTTAAATCCCCTGGACACAATGGAATAGGTTTTCCAACAGTGCATGTCTCTCTACTCAACAATACAATGCCTCCAACCTGTCCATGGACAGCAGGATACCTTCTCTGAGCAGAAAATGCATCCATCCACACAACAAAACAGTGGTTTAAAACTGTCCATGAATATTTTAAGGACTTTGACGAGCAACACAGGCTTCCATACGACAAGACGGTCCTTGAGACCTCTCGTCGGGCATCCGTATAGCTTTAGGGAACGATACAGAGAGAAAAGTATTGTTTTTACCCCCCCCCCCTCTCCCCGCCACCGTGGATTTCGTTTTCCAGCAGTCCAGCACACGCCATGTCTCTTTAGACTACAAAGCTATGCTTCAAACCTGTCAATGGACCTCCTAAGACATTTCAAGACGCAATGGATCCCTTTACGAAACAAGGAAACTGTCCAAGGACGCTCATTCGAAAAAGTCCTTATACTAAAGCAGGACCACTTCTTAGGATCACAGTGCCCAGATTTGATATCACGGGGCAACCTTTTCGGAGCCATCCCTGCCACGGTCCCATTCATTATTCAACAAAGCTGTGTTTTTAATGTGTCACTGGACAACAGAGGACCTTTTCAGGATAACAATGCAGTGTTTTAAATCCCCTGGACACAATGGAATAGGTTTTCCAACAGTGCATGTCTCTCTACTCAACAATACAATGCCTCCAACCTGTCCATGGACAGCAGGATACCTTCTCTGAGCAGAAAATGCATCCATCCACACAACAAAACAGTGGTTTAAAACTGTCCATGAATATTTTAAGGACTTTGACGAGCAACACAGGCTTCCATACGACAAGACGGTCCTTGAGACCTCTCGTCGGGCATCCGTATAGCTTTAGGGAACGATACAGAGAGAAAAGTATTGTTTTTACCCCCCCCCCCTCTCCCCGCCACCGTGGATTTCGTTTTCCAGCAGTCCAGCACACGCCATGTCTCTTTAGACTACAAAGCTATGCTTCAAACCTGTCAATGGACCTCCTAAGACATTTCAAGACGCAATGGATCCCTTTACGAAACAAGGAAACTGTCCAAGGACGCTCATTCGAAAAAGTCCTTATACTAAAGCAGGACCACTTCTTAGGATCACAGTGCCCAGATTTGATATCACGGGGCAACCTTTTCGGAGCCATCCCTGCCACGGTCCCATTCATTATTCAACAAAGCTGTGTTTTTAATGTGTCACTGGACAACAGAGGACCTTTTCAGGATAACAATGCAGTGTTTTAAATCCCCTGGACACAATGGAATAGGTTTTCCAACAGTGCATGTCTCTCTACTCAACAATACAATGCCTCCAACCTGTCCATGGACAGCAGGATACCTTCTCTGAGCAGAAAATGCATCCATCCACACAACAAAACAGTGGTTTAAAACTGTCCATGAATATTTTAAGGACTTTGACGAGCAACACAGGCTTCCATACGACAAGACGGTCCTTGAGACCTCTCGTCGGGCATCCGTATAGCTTTAGGGAACGATACAGAGAGAAAAGTATTGTTTTTACCCCCCCCCCCTCTCCCCGCCACCGTGGATTTCGTTTTCCAGCAGTCCAGCACACGCCATGTCTCTTTAGACTACAAAGCTATGCTTCAAACCTGTCAATGGACCTCCTAAGACATTTCAAGACGCAATGGATCCCTTTACGAAACAAGGAAACTGTCCAAGGACGCTCATTCGAAAAAGTCCTTATACTAAAGCAGGACCACTTCTTAGGATCACAGTGCCCAGATTTGATATCACGGGGCAACCTTTTCGGAGCCATCCCTGCCACGGTCCCATTCATTATTCAACAAAGCTGTGTTTTTAATGTGTCACTGGACAACAGAGGACCTTTTCAGGATAACAATGCAGTGTTTTAAATCCCCTGGACACAATGGAATAGGTTTTCCAACAGTGCATGTCTCTCTACTCAACAATACAATGCCTCCAACCTGTCCATGGACAGCAGGATACCTTCTCTGAGCAGAAAATGCATCCATCCACACAACAAAACAGTGGTTTAAAACTGTCCATGAATATTTTAAGGACTTTGACGAGCAACACAGGCTTCCATACGACAAGACGGTCCTTGAGACCTCTCGTCGGGCATCCGTATAGCTTTAGGGAACGATACAGAGAGAAAAGTATTGTTTTTACCCCCCCCCCCTCTCCCCGCCACCGTGGATTTCGTTTTCCAGCAGTCCAGCACACGCCATGTCTCTTTAGACTACAAAGCTATGCTTCAAACCTGTCAATGGACCTCCTAAGACATTTCAAGACGCAATGGATCCCTTTACGAAACAAGGAAACTGTCCAAGGACGCTCATTCGAAAAAGTCCTTATACTAAAGCAGGACCACTTCTTAGGATCACAGTGCCCAGATTTGATATCACGGGGCAACCTTTTCGGAGCCATCCCTGCCACGGTCCCATTCATTATTCAACAAAGCTGTGTTTTTAATGTGTCACTGGACAACAGAGGACCTTTTCAGGATAACAATGCAGTGTTTTAAATCCCCTGGACACAATGGAATAGGTTTTCCAACAGTGCATGTCTCTCTACTCAACAATACAATGCCTCCAACCTGTCCATGGACAGCAGGATACCTTCTCTGAGCAGAAAATGCATCCATCACAC
>BMAO01032574.1:0-38197 GCA_019973975.1 Trichonephila clavata | reverse complement strand
AAAATAATTTTAGCATGTTTCAAAAATTTTAAAATTTTCCCCATATTTTAATATAATTCATTTTTTCCAAGGAGACAATAATTTAAAAAAAAATTAAACATTTGTAGGTGATAATTACTAGACTAAAATTGCTAAATATTAGTATTTTATAACATATTTTTTTAAAAACTTCACAATGTATTGGTATAAATCATACTATTTTAAGGCCTCACAATGCCCTAAACATTTAAAAAAAAACAATTTTTTGACACTTTCTTGTGGCCCATACCATTGAGAAGCTTGCCACCAAATTATATTATTAAAGATTAAAATCATTATTAAACATCAACAAGTTACCAAAGTTTATCATGAATAAACAGAGTTCCATTCTAATCAAAATAAGTTTCTACTACTTATAAGCAAGAAAATTAACTAATTATATCATTAGTTTACAAGGAAAATCCTAAACTTCAAGAAACTTTTCAGTTTTCCAAATTATTCTTGAGCAAAATATTAAATTGCTTCAAAGTTTTTCAAAGAAATGCTAAATCAGTACTCATACCATTCCAAAATTAGGACTGCCAAAACTAGGAAAATTAAACTGCCAAATAATTTTGCCAAGCAAAAACACATCAAGAACTTTAAAAAATTATGTTATTAGTATTACTGTGTTCAACATAAGCAGGAACAGCTCCAGTTATTGGCTGTATAATGCAACAACATCCCACAGAACCAAATGTCTATACATAAAGCCAGATTTGGTTTCATGATCCTAATTCTCAAATATATAATTGATCAAGTACTCTTCTTGGGTCAATATTTGTAAGTAACTCAATGCGAAAAAATTTATTCAGGACTTATAAGCAGGATAATATCAATATTCAAGAGTCTTTTAGACATATTATGTAAAAATAAATCGATATAAAGCACAAATCTAATCAATAATGATAAATCTTCTACAAATTGTGCAAATACCTATAAATGCTTATTTGTAATACATAGTAAAAAAAATTGTACAAGTGTGTAATAGGTTTAAGCCACAGTCAAACTCTGAAAACAAATGTTGTGCTAATAGATACCACACAAATATATTACAATTATTCAATTATTTATTTTGTAAAAGAATTAGGGATTCAAAAATGACTTTTTTATTTTGATCATGTAAGAGTGAGCAGGAATTTTTATTCCATAAATGGACATAAACATATTCTATTATACACAGATTTTAATTAAAAATTTTTTAATTCCTTAATTTATTATATTTGGAAATCAATTCTCGATCAATCATATCTTTTACCTAAAATAGCACAGCGAGTAAGGACTTTTCAAAATGTGCCATAATTTTTTTTACATGTAATTTTACAAATGGTAAATTATAATTTTGACTTCTAATGTTTAAAAACGTTACTTGATTAATCATCAAGTATAAAACATTAAAGAAGCTGTAGTAAATTAAAATATTTTTCCATTTTCTATAGTGAATGGTTCTCAAAAATGTTTCTTTTCCCCTGTAATATTCTAAAAATTATTAAAAACAACAAGTTTTTTGATTATATGTATGTATACCTGTTTTTGATACAACATGTATGGTTACATATCAGATTTTTGCATCCTAATTTTTTAGATAATTAAATACTAAAGTATCTCTGTTAACTACTGTGAAGATGAGTAAAATTTAGATTAACTAAACATATGTTCTATTGTGTGTGTGTTGGATACACCTGGTTCTTAATTTTACCAAAAAACATATCAATCACTTGCAAATATTATTTTTGGGGGGGGGGGGACATTAAGGTATTTTCAATATTTAAAACATTGAATACACTAAAAAATCTCTTGCAATGAAACCCTCTGTTAAGGTTTTCATATGCAAATCACTTAATGTTATTTGCAATGCATTTATTTTTCTGTACAATATTCTTCTGCTTTGTGAAAGGCAAGCTTATCTAGGAAGGAAGGGAAAGTGCTGGACTTAATCAGAATGTAACGTTTGCTATCCCTGTATTAAAAGAATTTTTAAAAATTTTTTTTACATAATTATGCATGTATATGTAACTACTCATGAATTTAAAGCTTATAAAAATGTAAAATAAAAATAACGTGAAATTTAAAATGTCAGTTGTAGTATAGTAAAATTGATAATTAGAAATTTTCTTTTATCGTAATTGTTTTTTTAATATTAGGAAAAGTTAATGCAATCAGTATTTTAAGAATATAGATAGATACGTGCTTCTCAATTTCTATATGATCTAGCTCTTCAGTATCGAACTGATTTATTCCCTGATTTTTGGAAAAATAGTGGAATATGAATCTCACAAATTATTAAAATATATTGTATGTTCTTCACCATACAGCATTATACATTTATGGATGCATATTTTTTAAAGTACATATGAACTTCATTAATTTACTTGTATTTGTAAGTGTATTGTTCTGAAAATTACAAAACAATGACTCTGCTGAGCCAGTTCAGTTTCAAAATCTTATCTATCATGCTTGTTAAATTAGTGAAAATAGTTATATAAAGAGAAAAAAGGAAAAAAAATGTAGGTGAGTTCAACTGCATACTTATTCATCAGTTAGAAAATCAGAACAGGTCCCAGAAGTAGAACCCTGGTTTGTTTTTTCGTGTCTGCAAAATTGAAATGCTTTGAAGTCGACACATTTATCAACATACAGTACAATAAAATTTCAAATGACTGCAACATAGAAAATGCATAGATATATATTAACATTATATACACAGTTATGATGATATTTCTATAAATTTAAAAGTATTTTGTATTGCTACTAAATGGATGGCAAAATTTAAGAGTGAGATTTTATTCCAATAAAATTTAACAGAACAAATTTCTTTATTAAGACAGTTCAGTTCCAAATTTTTGTCTGTAGTGCTTGTAAAATTGTCGAAAATAATCTTAAAATAACAAAAACAAGTATTATAAAAAAAAATAAGTCAATTCCTTCTTAGGTAAGAAAAATTTTATTTAGTTTTTATCAAATAATTATAGTTAATATAAATATGTGTATACATATGAAGAATCACAACATTAAATGACAATTAATTTTTATTAATTATCATTAAAGTATTGCATTGCTATCCAAAACAAATGTGTTTCAAATTTCAGTTCAACTGAATGTTTTAAAATGTGAGAAAAAACCTTTTTAATTTTGGACACAAGTCGCCAAAATGGTCACTATGTCGCCAAAAATGATGCCAACATGTATGTATTTATAATTATTAGAATAATTAGTTTTAATCAATTAATTTTTATTAATTAAATTCTGTATTGCAACCAAAATAATCATGTATATAAAATTTTAGCTCAATCGAGCGCTTTAAAATGTATTTTACTAACGATTGAAAATTTGAACAACATAAATAAATATTGAGAAAGTGTGAACTAACAGTAGGAATTGAAAATAAACGTAGGTAATCAACTACATACTTAACAAATACAGAGCATTCAGAATAGATCACAGAAGTGGTACCCTGATCTGTGTATGTTTGCAAAATTAAAATTCTTCGAATTCGAAATGCTCAGAAAATATTTCACTCTTTTTAAAATTTTAAAAATCGTCAGCGTATTTGATAAAAAAAAATATTGAAAATGAAATAATTAAAAAGTACACACATTTCAGTCGAAATTTCTTTTGGAACAACTTCTTTCATTTGTTTTTGATAGTAGATGTAAATACGAAAATTCCACCAAAATACTCAGTCGAATCAAACACGTGCTATTTGTTTTGTATATCATCACGTGATTATGACGTCAGGTATATCGAGTCCATTGTAGCAACCTTGCTCTAGTGAGATAAAAAATTAAAAAAGGTATTTTAGAAAAGATACTGAAAGAAATAATATGAAATTCCGAGTGGGAAATCTGCAGATCATCTACTATCCATATAGTTCAAAATTTTTTTCAAAAACTTGCATTAGAACTTTGAAAAACTCAGTTGAATTTCGATGTTTTCCCATAGATCAACATTAAACCGGAAGTTCCGGAGGGTATTACTCAATGTTGTTGTTTACAAAGTAGAACTTGTCCATAGTTTTAGTTTATAGTATTAGATTTAAGTTTAGTTTATACTTCTATGCTTTGGCTTCGAATTTTTGTATACTTTAAGGTTTAATAATAATTTTTTTATTAGTGCCAGCCATATTGTGATTAAAAAATTATGCAACGCTCTTTTGAACTAAATGGGTTGATTCATCACTAGAGGGCGCTGCGATCGTGGCTATCATCACGTGATTAACAACTTGCTATCATGTAAACAAATAACAGCTAATGGTATGCAATCCTTTTTAGGAAAAGTGACTTCGCTACTGATATATTATACTGTTTACCAATGATTCGAATAATGTATTTTGCGAAATGAAAAGACATCTCCAGTGCAAAACGTGACATCAGATATTTATATCATTATTTTTCTGTGTTTGAATGTACGTTTGAACAGCTTTCACTATTGGCTGTATATTCCTCATTTCGCGGCATGCTTTGATTTTACGAAATTTGTTAACAGTATAATGAAACTGGGATTTCTTTCCGAAGAATCACTGCAGTTGAATATCTGTGAGAAATGTTATGTTCTCTATTCAACAAGCTAAACTTTCATGGGGTATACCATTATTTTAATTTCTTTTAATTAAATTTTTTTTAAAAGCTATGAGGATGAGTGAATGTGAATATTAATCTTAGATAATAAACAGAAAGCCCTTAAATATATTTCTTTTCAGTAGATATAATTATAAATGTTAAAATAATTAAATGATAAATGAATGTGAATATTAATCATAGGTAACATACAGAAAACTCTTAAATGTATTTTTTCAGTAGATACCATTGTTAATGTCAAAATAAAAGTGACTTATTTTGTTGTCGAAAGTGTTACTCATTTTTATTGATTCAAAAAGAAAAGAATGAAACAAAAGAAAATTGGTATTCTCTTTCTACAGTTGACCAATTTTGCCAAATAAAAAACATTGTCAAATTATTGTTTTCAAACAAGCATAGAAAATGGTTTTCTACTGTTAATTGCATATTATGATTTTTATTTGAAAAATTGTGTGTGTGTGTATTCAAGAACTTTATTATAATGCATAACTACCATAAAAAAATCTCGTTGGACATAAACTAGTTAATGACACAAAGATTTCATATGCTTGAAGTGTATTAATGAATAGTAAATTTAGATGTTTTTGTGGAATTTAAAAGTAGAATGGTAAAATAAAATGTGTGTAAATACACTTGATTGATATGATTAACTACATAAAAAAAACTTTCCATCTTTGAATAAGTTTAAAAGTTCAAAAGGTTTTTAATTTAATTATTAATACATAAATTCTGTTAAAATGAATGATGTGCCTAAATTAGGAAACAATCTGTAACTGTTCAGTTGTCTTTCTATACTACTCAACAGAAAAGAAATTAAAATTTTCATATATCCATGTGAAAAACTTGGCACCCAAGTGATTTCCACCATGAAATATTGTATATAATCAATAATTTTATTTGGATTTTTTAAATTATCGACCACTAAAGACTATTGTTTTAGTCATTATATAAATATATCATTTTACTCTTTTCCAAATTTTATCTCTAGTAATATCTGAAAAATAAATAATGTATTTCTTTGATGGCTTTAACTGTTTGCTAAACTTTGCTTAGAACAATTTTTTAAATGAATTCATTAGTGTTAAAAGCAGGTTTATTTATATTTTTATATTTAACTATATTATTTTAATTCTTTATATATCCTTTTAAAATCTTTTGTCTAGTTATCTTGCAATTTTAATTTTTTTCAGTTTTGATTAACATTTATTCATTTCTCTTGTAGAGAAATTTTGACTATATATATATAGTCAAAATTTCTCTGCAAGAGAGATGAATAAACATGATCAAAACTGAAAAGAATTGAAATTTCAAAATAACCAGAAAATAGATTTTAAAAGGAAATATGAAAAATTAAAATAATAGAGTTAAATATAATATATATATATATATATAAAAGCAATGTGACTTTTTTCATTTATTTCCATTTTTGTTCATATATTTAAGTGACAGTATATATAAGATTTGTATTAAATGTCAGGAAAAAAGTCGTTACCTGAATTTTTCTGTGTTTAAATTGGAATATACTGTGTGTTTATCCTCGATTGACTTCAGCTTTATTGAATTTTTTAAAAATATCTCTCATTTCATATTTCATCACAGTTTTACAAATCCTGTTTTCTGGCATCATAAATTATGTTTTTTTAAAAAATGTATTATTCTCAAAGAAGAAAAATATTAAATGTGGATAAGTGCATTTTAATTCTGAGTAAATCAAATAGTTTTCATCCATTAATAGGTAAGAAAACATAAAATACTGTCCTTATTTAAAAAATAACTTTTATTTTCAATAAGGACAGTTTTTCCGAATGTCTTTTTCAAAAGGAATCTGATTATATATGGTTCTTAAAAATATTGACTTGTTTACTGGGTCATGATTCTAAATTTCTATATTGCTAGGGGTGGAAGCAAATAAAAATTATATGTCAAAGTGAACAAAGTCAAAACTGTCTGAAAATTGAATGGAACCAGTGGTTTTAGTTTGTTAGAATGCTGATGAATAATGATCAAATAAATTTAACAATGAATTTCTTATAATAAATTTGAATGGCATAATTTTTTTTTCTGTATATGATGTACCAATGCATAAGTTAGCATGTATTTGAAATATGAGGAATTATTATTAAAATTGTGCAATACTATAATAATGAACTCTTATGATTTAAGAAAAAATTGTGTAAATAATAGCAAAATGTATATTAAAATCCCTTCCTCTTTTTGATGCTATAAATCCTTTTATTGTATTAAAAAAAATTTTTGTTTCGATTATGAATACAGTCCTTATTTATCTTCACAATATTTATTATTTACTTTAACTTAATTTTACTCTATCTTAAACTTCAAGAATATTGTATCAAATATACACTATTAGAGTTCTTAGGGGAGAAAATTTTTCTATAAATTTAATACTGTTTAAATTTAGCTCAAAAACACAAGTTTTTTTAATATATATAACAGTTTTTTTATATACCCAAGTTTGTCAAACTTTAGACATATTTGGTATTAAATATCTTTGTTTTTATAATGTAAATTACTTAAGATTAAGAATTATGCTGCAGAAATTAATCAAAGGATTAATTATTTTGAAATGTGTTTGCTTTAAATTATGACATTTATTATTAGTATGAGTTTTCATTACATCTTATGTTTTTTTCTCAGATGTAACATGCAATACAATAATAGTTTTTTGTATAACGATGGAATTTTTCTTTGCATATTTTTTTTTTTTGTTCGTCTATGTGATAATAAATTTAACAATTAGGTTACATCTGATAAAATTGTCAAAATAGGAAATCATTATTGACTATTGAACATTTGAAAAAAATCCAGTTATAAAGTTAGGCATTATAAACATAATCTAAAGTCGCACCAAATAATATTACAGTCAATATGCTTGTGTTTTAGAGGTTAAATAGTTTTTAAATTAATAAAATGTTTAATTATTTGATAAATACTTTGCACAATAACAGAATCAAAATATTATTTAGATATTTTGTAAATATATATTGAATTTTACTCCTGTTATACATGTTACATATACTCATATTATCCTTGTTGTATAGCAAAATGCAAGATTCCTCTTAAGCAGAATTTGGTGAGCAACTATAAATATAATTGTCCTTGTACGATAAAGATTATTATTTTATTTATTATTTGTGAGGATATACATCTTTGCTCAGATTAGAGTTTAAAATATGGATAATGCCTATGTTGTTTGTTGGAAGAAAAAAAAGATGTATGAATACTTAATTGAAGTAAATCTTTTATAATTAAAGATATAATGTAGAAAAAATATAATATAATTGGTCAAAAATCTTGTTTAGTGAAGAAAAATGTGAGGCTCTAAAATTAATCCTTCAAGTTTTTATAGGAAATGTTTAGTTTTTTGCTATTTTTGTTATGGAATTTTCAGCATATTTTATAACTTAAATCTGAATAGCATTGTTATTAAAAATCATTAATCTAAAACCTCTACCTTTTTAGTCATAATTTCTCTAGAATTTTTATTTTTTGTAAGATTGGATTAACCTATTATACGTTTTTGGTGTTTGTGTATAAATTCAGAGTAACAAGCACTGATGAGAATGTTATTATTTTGCAAGTCATTAGTTTCATTTTAAAAATGTGTTTTGTTTTAAAAATAGATCTTTTCATATTTTATGTTATATTTAAAAGCCTTTTAATACTAAAATTCCTAACTTGGAAATGTTAAATGTATTCATTCAATATTTTTGTAAAATGCTATTGTTATGAAATTTATTTAAGAAAATAATAGTACAGTATTCAGTGGAACATTTGACATTTTCTTTTATATTGGATTTATGAATGATGAAATTATTTACATCCTTAATTATATGTAAAGCTTTGCTTTCTTTATAAATTATTATTTCTTAGAATAAGCCTGGAAGCTGTGTTTTTTAATGTTCATGCCAAACATAAAATAATTGATTTATTTAATATTAGATATCATTAAAATTGCAACACAATTCAATAATTTTAAAAGCTATATTATTTGTCTCTCTTTGTCTTTTATTTCTTTTGCCTCTTTTTATTCTATATTTTAAATTTAGAATTTTTATATTATTATAAAAAAATATAAGATTTATCCTTTTGCTTAATGAATTGTAATTTTTTGTTGAATGCATAATAATCACTATTCAGCGATATGTGTATTGTAATAATGTATGTAATAATTTTCCCTCCACAACTTTTTTTTAATGTGGTAAATTCTAAGAAAAGTTGATGAAATGATTTGAAGAAAAAAAAAATTACTGATGTGTAATATCTTTACTCTCGGTTGCTGGATATTTGTTGGAGTGATTTCATGAAAAGGGACGGAAATGTGTAACAGGAAGTCGGGGGAAGTGCGCGCTGTTTCATTTGACCAATTCAGCGCCTTGGGGGTGTCTTTTCGCTAGCCTCGTCTCGTGGTACAACTCTAGTAGCAATTAGGGTCCCGTAGACAGAAATCCCAACTCTAAAATGCCCATTCCCCCTCCCCTCTTTTTGGAGGGGGAATGGGTGTTTCTAAAGGAAAGGCCAAGTACTCATGTAGTACTGGTCTTAATGATCGAAGGCATATAGTTCCTTCATAAAAGATAAATTATGTGCCTTTTTTTCTTAATTTTCTATATTTTCTCGACTTTGAAATAAACATTTTTTTCCATGCTATTATTTTTCGAAATTTCCTTTATTCCATTTTCTGATGATTATGTTCTGACAGTTGTCATTGATGAAAGAAAATAGCATCACAGAATCATACAAGCCTCTTCTACAACAGTTGAGAGAGATATTCTGATTGTCTCCAAGTGCAATCCGAGCTCGAAACAGGAAACCCCCCTCTTTCCCATTCTATTTTTGTTCTCGGAGGGTCCAGTTCACAACCAATGACAACTGACCCCTCTTTTACTGACCAACCTATGGTTCACATACATAAAAACTGGCGGATATTCTAGTAATACTAAGAAACTGCTTTTTTTACGCTGTTTCGTTTCTGTCTGAGGAACATCAGTTTTTCATTTGTTAGATCTACAATGATAATTAAATATCTTCAATGAGTACGAAATAAGAAATATTCCAAATTTTGTACAGTAATTAATTTTATAAAAATATCAGTTTTAGTTAAGACAGAAACCTTTATATATATATACAAGGTAGTTAGTGATAAATCTAATATATATTTAAATATTAATAACTTTATTAAACATTGTATAGAACACAGTTACCCTCCTAAATTTATAAAAAGTTATATAACAGTTAAATAAAAAAGTGTTTTCAGTTGTACAGTTTATAGATAGATGGCACCTCTAGCTAAGTAATTTTGTAATAATATATTTTATTAAAAATTAATCGTTTATGCCTGGATGGTATTTTTATTTTCTATAAATTTTAAAATAAAATATAGAATTTTTAAAAGTATATATATAGTAATAATGCTACTTTATCAATACATAATAATTATATGCGTTACTGTTATTGTCCATAAGAGGCGAATATGTATTCACGTGGTAAGTCTTCTATTAGTTTAGCTTTGATTTTAAATATTTTAGTAATTATTAAAGGCTATAACATTATAGTATTACATTAATAGATTATGGTTTTATCTATAATATAGTTAAACTTCTCTAGAAATTTATTGCTTTCCCTATGGCCCAGAATACTGGCAAATTTCGGTGAAGGTTGGCTGGCCAAAAAACTGTTTAAACCTGCATTCCTAGTTCCTAAGGCTGGGAGTTTGCTTTTAGTATTTCTGTGGCTAAATCTTTTCTATTATGACTATATTTATCTTAGGTATATAACTATTTTTAGTATATTTTTTGAAATATATATATATATTTCTATTTATTCTCAAAACAGTTTTCTGTGATATTTCTGAATATTAAATTGCATCAAAATCCTTTTTTTAAACAGTTTAATGACAAGATAAATTTATGAGAATAATGGAATTAATAGTGTAATGTGATTTAAATTATTCTCTTTCCTGAAATATTTCAGAACAGTTCTTTATTTCCGATTCAGTTCAATAGTTTTATTTAAAAACATTTTAAGACATGTAACAAAAAAAACCTTATATAAATTTAATAAAGTACAGTGGCGTAACTACCAATGGGCTAGGTGGTGCCGCGCACCAGGACCATCGCGCCTTGACCACCAAGCAAGTCGAACTTGCGATAATTTCTCCCATAATTGAGATATAAATATAAAAGATTGTTACATAGCTCTGGGTATTGTTAGTCAATATATTGGGGACATATGTGCGGCAGAATGCTTATTTGAAAATGGACAAACAGTCATTTTGGTGGTCGCATACATTTCTCCGAATCAAACAGTTTAAAAAATTAAAGATTTCATGCATTTTGCACTTTTACCGTATACCGAAGGTGGTTCTGCTCTTTTTTTAAAAACACTATCTCTCGCTTCCCATGATTTTGAGTGGTGATTTTAACGTTAACTTCAGTTTGCCTGAAGCCGAGCCGCTCATAGCTTTTCTGAAAGATGAACTCAAGCTCGAAATGTTTCGAACACTAACAGTGGTACTGTTATCGACGCCGTTTTTCAACGATTTTTAAATACTTTGAAATCACAAGTATATGTGTCACACTTTAGTTTTCATGAATCTATTGTCTCCGCTTTTCCCCAAATTGAACAAAAATAAATATTTTTGATAAAAAATTGCATTGCTCCTTGTGTTAATTGAATAAAATTTTAATTAAAGATATAATTATTTGATAGAAAATTATTTCCAGTCATACCCGATTCATTTTTTTCAGGATTAAAGTCACTATTGCATATTTACCACGATAACAAGTCAGATGTTACACATCATATGCGACTACTGTAAGACTTGTTTCTTTTTTTTTATAGCATGGAAATATTGGAAATTAGCAACAGACAAGAAGTTTTCTTTAAAGGAATTTCTGAAAAAAGGTTGACATTTTCGAAGGATTGCACTTAATGCAATTCTAAAAAATGTTATTTTAATTCATTTTGATTAGTGAAATGTTTAAAAGTAATGATATTATTTAATTTATAGAAGACTACAAATTCCTGAACAGTTTATTTACTTTTGTTATCTGTTGATTAAAAATTTGCAAAACATAACAATCCTTTTTTTAAAAAGTACCTTTTGGTGGAGCCGTTAGGAAAAAAATAGCAAAAAATACTGGGCTTTTTTTTTTCTTTTATCAAAAACATACATTAAGAGAGTTAATTGGATTTGGCAACAAAATTTTAAAATTAAAATATTTATAGAAGTAAGAGTAATCGTTCGATAGTGCTCTAAACTCTCTTTACAAAAACTGCAGCAATGTATCTTATGCAGAAATTGAAGGAAATAATGGGTTAGAGAAGAAAGCATGAAGCAAGAAAGGATTTAAAGTCAGGAAGGCTTACATCCACGCCTTCTCCAGGATTCGAATCCAAGCCCTACTCCACCGTAGTCAGCTTCACTAACCGGATGGGTGGCATTTGCATAACTTTGGAACTGAAATGATCAAAGTGAAGGTTATAGACAGCATTTAAATTGCTTTTATGTCAATGCAGTGCTTGAAAAAATACAAATAGAATATAAATAATCCACACATATTTAAAAATCTAAATAAAACCGCATAAACAAATAAGTGGTTGCCTGGCAATCATGGGTCAGTTAAAAAGCTTGCATGGGTCAGTCTGACCTACTTGTCATAGGTTTGCCATCACTGTCCTGTGTTTGCAATGTCAGACAAAAAAGAAGAAAATGGGACGCGAGATCAAAATTGTAATTTTTAACTAAAGTGTATAGTTTACGATAGGCACACAGAAGCGCAACAAGGTTATCCGAAAAATTATCTCAAAACAAGTGTGCATCTAAATTTGAATTTCAGCACTTGTTTTGGCTGTTTTGTCACTGATAAAAACGTTCATCATTTTGCCACTTTAAATAGAAAAATACTTCCTTTTAACATGTGATTATAACTTGGAAATATATATTTAAAATTACAGTGTTTATAATGTATGACATTTTTACAAATTACTTTGCATTTGCTTTATTTTAAATTTCAAGACAGCACAGGACCATTTTTCAAGCAAATTGACACATTTTCTATCTTACCCAATCCTGTGAAGTTTAGGGAAAGTGAAATGCAGTTTAGAAAATGGGAGTAGGTTGTCTTTCTGGAAAAGGACAGGGCAAATTAAATAATCAAAAGGACAGGAATTATTTGATTCTAACAAATGTAACATGATACACTCCAAAATATGTGCATAAACTTTTGTTCCCATGAAATTTTAAGTAAGTATTTGCATTGGAAAATTTAAAATGCTGATGAATGTTATGAAATGTGTATCATAGTACAGCAGAGACTGTCAAAAGAGATATTGTTTCTCTGAAAATTGTAAACTGTGATGTAGTTATTTCATGTAACTATATATTCTAGTTGCACTATTTTTTTTCATACTTTCAATATTGATACTGATGTCTATGTTTCTTTCAGAGGAATAGAAGAATATAGACAAGTCTGGAATTGCAGAATCGAACCACACAAAGAAAATTAGATGTCTAGAAAAATTCGAAGAGGACTGAGAAAAATCATACAATTTTTTAGAGGAAAGAAGATGAACTATGTTTATATGGAGTGTTTTCACAAAGTTTTCTAAGTTTAACGTGGGGAAATTAAAAACGATTCTTATGATTTTAGATTTGTAGGTTTCAAATTACTGTTTTCTCTCTCAGATAAGACAGTACATCATTAACTACAGGAAAAAAATTATTGAAAACATTTTGCGGGAAAACTGTCAATATATTTTAATTTGAATGATGATGATTCCCCAACAGTTTTGTATAAAGTCTCACATGAAAAAAGTTATGGCATGTGAATTTTGAACTAAATATTTCGAATTTAAAAAACCTTATAAGCTCTTTAGGTATCCAATTGGATAAAAGATTTCTACACAGTTTCAGATATCTTCGACTGCATGCTAAAACATTTTTTGTTTAAAAACTATTTGGCTCATCACCAAAATTATTGCTGTTTTGAAGGAAGGGTTGTTACTTCTTACCAATCATTCATCAATTATAAAAGGATAGCGTGCTATTTATCATTCACTGCAAGCTTATTGTTTTAATTAACATAAGTTGGACTGTGTCCTTTATGAAATTTACTCTTAGAAAGTGTAATAAAGGTGTTGTGAATTTAGGTTTAGGTTAGGTGTTTATCGTTAAATTGAAGTAGAGAAGTTTTTTCCCCAGTTCCTAGGATGACTACCTCTTCAAATGATACCTTAAAGCATCACTTGAGTAATATGCCCTACGAAAAGTCTGAAGTTCGTCAAATATGTAACGAGGATTTTAGTCACAGTGGTCATTCATGTTCACATTTAAGTATTCATACCAAGGAAAAGCCTTATGTTTGTGAAATATGCAACAAGGCATTCTCACGTAATTATGATTTAACAGTGCACTTTCGTATTCATACCAAGGAAAAGCCTTATGTTTGTGAAATATGCAACAAGGCATTCTCACGTAATTATGATTTAACAGTGCACTTTCGTATTCATACCAAGGAAAAGTCTTATGTTTGTGAAATATGTAACAAGGGTTTCTCACGAAGGGATCATTTAAAAAGTCATTTACGTATTCATTCAAAAGTAAAACCTTATGTTTGTAAAATATGCAACAAGGCTTTCTCCCAAAGTGGTCATTTAAAAAGTCATTTACGTATTCATACAAAGGAAAAACCTTATGTTTGTGAAATATGCAGCAAGGCTTTCTCTGAAAGGGGTTCCTTAAAGAATCATTTACGAATTCATACTAAGGAAAAACCTTATGTTTGTGAAATATGCAGCAAGGCTTTCTCTGAAAGGGGTTCCTTAAAGAATCATTTACGTATTCATACCAAGGAAAAGCCTCATGTTTGTGAAATATGCAACAATTCTTTCTCTAAAGACAATAGTTTAAAAGAGCATTTACGTATTCATCATAAGGTAAAGCCTTATGTTTGCGAAATATGCAGCAAGGCTTTTTCTCAAAGCAATCATTTAAAAAGTCATTTTAGTATTCATACCAAAGAAAAACCGCATGTTTGTGAAATGTGCAACAAGGCATTTTCTCGTAATTATCATTTAACAGTGCACCTACGTATTCATACCAAGGAAAAGCCTTATGTTTGTGAAATATGTAACAAGGGTTTTTCTGAAAGTGGTGCCTTAAAAATACATTTACGTATTCATACCAAGGAAAAACCTTATGTTTGTGAAATATGCAACAAGGCTTTCGCACGAAATGGTGATATAAATACACATTTACTTATTCATACAAAGGAAAAGCCTCATGTTTGTAAAATATGCAACAATTCTTTCTCTCGAAACCATAATTTAAAAAGCCATTTACATAGTCATACTAAGGAAAAGCCTAATGTTTGTCAAATATGCAACAAGGCTTTCTCTACAAATGGTCATTTGAAAATACATTTACGTATTCATACCAAGGAAAAGCCTTATGTTTGTGAAATATGCAACAAGGCTTTCGCACGAAGCAGTGATATAAATAGACATTTACTTATTCATACAAAGGAAAAACCTCATGTTTGTAAAATTTGTGACAAGGCTTTCTCTCTAAGACATCATTTAAAAAGCCATTTACATATTCATACTAAGGAAAAGCCTAATGTTTGTTAAATATGCAACAAGGATTTCTCTACAAATTGTAATTTAAAAGTACACTTACGTATTCATAATAAGGAAAAGACTTATGTTTGTGAAATATGCAGCAAGGCTTTTACTCAAAACCTTCATTTAAAAAGTCATTTACATTTTCATGCTAAGGAAAAACATGTTTGAGAAATATGCAACAAGTGTTTCTCTGAAAGTGGTTTCTTAAACTAACATTCACGAATTCATACCAAAGAAAAGTCTCATTTTTGTAATATCATGTATTGTAAAAGAATTTCTTTCAAATAGTTTTATTAATGTACTTTAACACACACACATATATATATCTATATATCAAGTGAAAACAATTATTTCTGTTAACGATACCATGTCATTATATATGCTGCTTGGCATTTAATCAGATTAGTAAATTATGATATTTGCATGTTCTTACCATGCAAGTAAAGTGTCAAGTTTGTGAAACATTCACAGTATTACTTTGTATCAAAGTTGTGTAATATAAAAAGCCATTTACTGATCCAAGCCATGGAAAATCTTTATGTATGTGTATTTTCTGAAAATGCTTTCTCTCAAATTTGTTACTTAACAACACATTTGCGCGCATATATCCTGATGAAATATTTGAAGCTTTTTATTTATATATATATTAAACTATTTAATTTTCAAAATTAAATTATAATAATTTTTTTCTAAGAAATCTTTAAGGCTTATGATTGTTAAAATTTTCAGTTTTTGCACAAAGGCATTACTTGAAAATTAATTTTCACTTCTGCAAACAATAATTTAAGTTATATTTTTGAGTCATTTGATTCGACATTTGTGAAATGGTAGATGGACGTGTATTAAATGAACTATAACATACATAAGCGGTTTTTTTTTTTAAGTTATCAAGTTCTAATTTTTTTAAATACTTTTGTGTTTTATTCTTTTATAACAGGTCTGGCCCACCAACATGACCTCCCAGGCCTCTTCGTAAAGACATTATAATCCTGCTGGCTGCATATAATAATATATTTTGGACCTATTAGAAACGGTTGTAGGACAGAAAATTTAAAACAGAATGAAATATTATTTATTGTTTTCATTATATTTCATGTATACAATCTTAGATAATATTATAATAATATTAATGCAATTCTCTTTCTCTTAGTTTTTCTAATCGATCTTATTTTGTACATTTGCACTACGTAATTGATGTTGCAGATTATCGTCTGGTAAGCCTGAGCACAAGGTACATTTGATAAATCTTTTTTTTTTTTTGTGGTAAAGTGATTAAACTATCCTAGATTTATAAATTAATCAAAAAGTGCTCATAAATTTTTATGCCACATCTCTCAAATTGGGAAAAGTTTTCTTTTTTAACAAGTGTAAAAAAAATCCTATTTTGGATTTTGATGTTTCAACAATGTGTTTTTATTTATTATTTTACTGTAAGTCAGTCCGTTGTTATGAGAGATATTCTGGTACCCACTCAGCATCGACATAAAAGGGAAATGTCAGTAAGTTTGTGTATTTTTGTTTTTGCATAAATGTTACTAATACACATTTTGCATTTTGAAGATTCTTTCATCAATAGAAAGTGGTGGAAGTTTTAATTTTTCAATTGAGATTCAAAGAACTATAATTTCTCCTTCTGCACCGATTATTAAATTTTCTTTTTTGTGTAATGATGTATTTAATGGATTTTTTTCGCTGATAACTCATAAAAAACACAAATCCTATAACTATTCCTCATTTCTTAATTTTTGTGCTGGTATTTGCTTGTTATTAATAATAATGTCACTATCTTGTCATGACTCATAAAATAGCTGTAAACAGGCTTTTTTTTTGTATAATGTTGTCAATACGCATTTGCGCTGATATGTAAATACCAAGCAAACACAAAATATACATCAGAAAGTCTTAATTTTCTTATCTGTATTTCAGAGTAACATCAAATAAAATTTTTAAACCTCACAAAATAAATGCTTTGTGAGTCTAATATTATTGCCCCAACTTTTATAAATTTCAACAACTATTTAGTGGAAAAATTCACAGCCAAATAAATATACACTATTAGAGAGTTCTTAGGGGAGAAAATTTTTCTATAAATATAATACTGTTTAAATTTAGCTCAAAAACACATAAGTGTTTTTTTATATATAACAGTTTTTTTATGTACCAAAGTTTGTCAAACATAAGACATACCTGGTATTTTATATCTTTATTTTTATAAAGTAAATTACTTAAGATTAAGAATTATGTTTCAGAACTTAATCAAAGAATTAATTATTTTGAAATGTGTTTGCTTTAAATTATGACATTTGCTATTAGTATGAGTTTTCATTACATCTTATGTTTCTTTCTCAGATGTAACATGCAATACAACAATAGAGTTTTTTGTTTAACGATGGAATTTTTCTTTGCATATTTTTTTTTCATTTGTCCATGTGATAATAAATTTAACAATTAGGTTGCATCTGATTAAATTGTCAAAATAAGAAATTATTGACTAATGAACATTTCAAAAAAATTCAGTTATAAAGTTAGGCATTATAAACATAATCTAAAAAGTGGCACCAAATAATATTACAGGCAATATGCTTGTGTTTTAGAGGTTAAATAGTTTTTTAATTAATAAAATGTCTGATTATTTGATAAATACTTTGTTCACAATAACAGAATCAAAATATTATTCAGATATTTTGTAAATATATATTGAATTTTACTCCTGTTACATATACTCGTATTATCCTTCTTGTAACGCAAAATGCAAGATTCCTCTTTAGCAGAATTTTTGTGAGCCACTATAAATATAATTGTCCTTGTACAATACAGATTATTATTTTATTTATTATTTGTCAGGATATATATCTTCGCTCAGATTAGAGTTTAAAATATGGATAATGCCTATGTTGTTTGTTGGATGAAAAAAAAAGACGTATGAATACTTAATTGAAGTAAATCTTTTATATTTAAAGATATAGGGTAGAAAAATATAATATAATTGGTCAAAAATCTTGTTTAGTGAAGAAAAATGTGAGGCTCTAAAATTAATCCTTCAAGTTTTAAAAGGAAATGTTTAGTTTTTTGCAATTTTTGTTATCAAATTTTCAGCATATTTTGTAACTTAAATTTGAATAGCATTATTATTAAAAATCATTAATCTAAAACCTGTACCTTTTTAGTCATAATTTTTCTAGAATTTTTATTTTTTGTAAGATTGGATTAACCTATTATACGTTTTTGGTGCTTTTATATAAATTCAGAGTAATAAGAACATTTGAAAATTTTATTCTTTTGCAAGTCATTAGTTTTATTGTAGAAATGTGTTTTATTTTAAAAATAGATCTACATATTTAATATTATATTTAAAAGCCTTTTAATACTAAAATTCCTAATTTGGAAATGATAAACATATTTTTGTAAAATGCTATTGTTATGAAATTTATTTAAGAAAAACAGTACTACAATATTCAGTAGAACATTTAACATTTTCTTTTATATTGAATTAATGAATGATGAAATTAATTACATCCTTAATTATATGTAAAGCTTTGCTTTCTTTATAAATTACTAGCTGTTACCCTCCCGCTTTGCTGGGTATTTCATGATGTTTTATAAATATATCCTGTTTGTATATAAATTATTGATATTTAAGTCCTAGCATTAAGAATTCAACTGTATTGAAAAATATACTTTTACTTGTCTCTTGACAAAAAAAAAGACAGAACTACTAATTTGTATTATCTAATAATCTCTAAAATTGAGTATAGAATGATGTTTGCACTTTCGCAACCCTATTACCAAGTGGATTTCCGCAAAACCATTTTTAGGTGGATCTCTACTCAATAAAATAAACATGGAAGCCAAATAGCAAGTCTAAATCTAATAGAGCAAAAAAAAAATTTATCATCAATACCCCCTTTGCCTCTCGGATGATTACGTTGAGACTCGATCTCCCAAACACCGCTGTTAACGGATTTCAATTCAACAAAAGAAAAATGTAAACCAAATTCCATTATTTTCGTCCTTGTAGTTCGAAAGTGGCCGCGGTAACCGAGTGGTCTATTCATCGGATCGTGGATAGCGTGTCATGAGTTCGATCCCAGTACCACTGAAGACCCGCTATGTAGGGGAGCGATGCACGTAAAATCTGTCGAGAGCTCAAATGTCCTCCCATTGGTGTGGTGTGGTAGTTAGGAGAGGGGGTGCCAGCTCAGGTGTCGTCCGCGTCATTTGACCATGGTTCAAAATTACGCGAACCATCCCTAAAAGCCCTCGTGTAGCTGAACAGTGGGACGTTAATATTCACTCACTCGTAGTTCGAAAAAAGGAATTTTTTTTGTCAACATGCCCCAGTAACCTCCTGCTCCCCCAGGAGTTGATTCCCGTCAAATGCATTCTTAGTGGATCCCTATTCAACAAAAGAAACATGCTTAACAAATTTCAAGTATACAGGTCTAACAATTATAAAATAGGATTTTTTCCCTATAACTTCCCTTGACCCCTCGCATCCCTTCTTGGGATAGATTTTTGTTTTACTTTTTGTTAGAGGAACTCTATTACATGAAGGAACATGCCTACCAATTTTCAAGCAGGCAGATCGAAGAGTTTAAAAATGGAAATATTTATCTATTACGCCCCTTAATCCCCCGAAATGAAACTTGTGGGTTAATTTTCGCGAAACCCATTTTGTAGTGGTTGTGTACTCAATGAAAGGAATGCTTACGAATTTCAAGACTGTATGTCTAATAGTTGAAAAATGGAAATTCTATAGCGCCCCTGCAATGCCACTTGGTGGTCGATTTTCACCAAACTAATTTTGTAGCTGATCTCTACTCTACGAAAGGAGTCTGCCTACCCAATTTCAAGATTCTGCGTCAAGTAGTGTAAAACAAGGGCTCACTCTCTTGTGATTACGGGTTTCGCGCACCGCCTCTCCCGAGCGATCTTTACTTCTTTACTTTCACATTTATTTCCCCCACTTCCTTTTCCGCCATAGTTAAAAAGAAAACACTGGTTTTTATTTCCTAAGTTTACATATCCAGGAATTTTATTTTATGGTTTATGCCCTTAGTGGTTCTTGCTTTATTATTGATTTTTTCCTTACATATTATCTTTAATTTTACCTGCGACGAAGTCCTGTGGCAGACCAGGACTGAGTGGAATGAAGTTGAGTCTGATGGTTTTTTCACAACTGGTATGACGACACAACAGACTGCTCCCTGGGAAAACTGGCACTTGGAGCGAGGTTTTAAACTTCTGAGGACCTTTGGACTGGTGAGGTGGGGTCTTGGAGGAAGTGGCCATGTAGAGGGTACCGGAGAAAAGCTGAGTTTTGCGTCTCAGGCCGCCAGATAGTACAGGAGCCCGGGGCAGCCTAACCAGAATGTCCTGGCTGATCTATCAGCTGATGTATATTCTCGCCTGCCTTGTAGCTCCAGGTGGTGCCTGGATGGGGTCCTGCATTGCAGAGCGGGGGGCTCTCCCGAGGCCACTGCTGGTTGCTGAATCTGGGGCTAGATAAAAACGCCTTCTTTAAAATCCCCAACACATGGGGGTCAGCCCACCAACTCTCAAACTTGCTCCGAATCTTTTCCCAAATTTATTGTTCTTCATGCAACTGATAACAGGAAACTTTCCAATGCTTCACCTTTTCTTATCTCTAAAGCTGTACAAGGTTCAGCTGGTTCTGTGAAATCTATAAAAAAATTACCATCCGGTGATTTACTGATAGAAACAGCAACACAAGCACAATCAAATAATCTCCTACAATGTACAAATCTTTCAAACATTTCTATTACTGCTACTCCTCACAAAACACTCAATTCATCCAAAAGAGTGATTTACTGCCCAGATCTGATACCTTTACCCGATTCTGAAATTAAAGAAGAGCTAGCTCCTCAAGGAGTGGAGGCTATCAGAAGAATAACTTCCATAAAAGACGGTAAAACTGTAACTACTCCATTATTTATACTCACATTTTCTAAACATACATTACCAGAAAACATACTAATTGGTTACTTAAACATTAAAATAAGACCTTACATCCCTAATCCTCTCAGATGTTTTCGCTGTCAAAGTTACGGTCATGGAACAGCTTCTTGTCGCGGCGTTGCTACCTGCAATAAATCCAGTAGTACGGAGCACGCCAGCGAAACATGTACAACAGAACAGAGAAAATGTGCAAACTGCAAGGGGGAACACGCTGCTTATTCCAAAATCTGTACAAAATGGCAGCAAGAAAAAGAAATACAAAGAATTAAAGTACTTGAAAATCTTTCGTATTCTGAAGCAAAGAAACGGGTGGTCAATATCTTACCACCTCGAACTTCCAGTTCTTATGCTAATGCAGTAATGACCAACACAAAATCGAAAAAAGATACTGCAACTCAAACAGACATAGGAACTCAAACAGAAATTAGCAACATAGAAACACCAACAAAGATTGACACTTTAACTTGTGAATCTCATAAAGATTCCCCAATAGCTCAAAAACCCATTACAAATAACTTAATTGAACAAGAAACAACTCTATCTCCCCCCTGAAACATCTTTCACGGACCTAGAGTCCTTAAACGTAGACAAACGGTCTCCTGAAACATTGCACCTCTCAGTACCTTCCAATACTGAAGTTTTGATGGAAATAGACAAAATTTCTACCAAACGGCCAGCTACTGGCAATGTCCAGGAAGCTGCCAAAATACTGAAGCCATCAATTCGAATAGAATCTGGTGGAATGGGGTCAACTCATGTGACGTCACGATCACGTGATGAGGATGGCATGTGACTATGTTTACATTTGTTTCCCGCTTAACTCAGACCTAACACTTTGTTTATTATTGCTACGAGTATTTTGCTTCTGCATTATACCCACTAAAATTTCGTATTTAACTATATATGGTTGCTCGATCACTCTAAAAGATATGATTGAAGGGAAAAAAATATTTTTTTATAATATCCCAGTATAAATTCAAGTGTTTTGTAAACATGATTCAGAATGATGAAGCATAAAGATTTTAAACCATCTCTTCGCTAGTTATTTTATTCTGACAACTTTGAATATGCTTGTTTTCAATACCAACCACTTAGAAATCGTCGCCAGCTAAAACAGAGATTCCTACAATTTTTGTGTTCACAAAAGAAACTTCTAAAAGAATTTGGGACAGATGTCTTCAGATATATAAATGCTTCAAAGTAAATTTTTGTTTATTTTAAATTAAATTATACTGAGAAGAACATACATAAAAAGATAACATATATATTTAGTTTCCTTAAATTTTACACATCTTCAGAGTAGTTAATAGAGATATTTCTGTATTTAATTATCTAAAATAAGAATACAAAAATCTGGTATGTAACCATACATGTCATATAAAAACAAGTACTATATGTGTAATGTATCTTACTAAATAATTTTACATTTTCATGGGGGAAAAAATTCGAAAAGCATTCACTACAGAAATGGAAAAATATCTTAATTTACTACAGGTTCACTAATGTTTATACTTGATGAGAATCAAATACCACTTTCAAACATTAGAAATGAAAATTACCTTTCGTAAAATTTTATGTAAAAAAAATTATGTGAAATCTTTTTGAGTCTTTAAGCGCACTACAATTTTAGTAAAAATATATAATTTTTTTATTGAGAATTAAATTCTGAATGTGGTAAAAAACTAAGGCATTAAAATTTTTTTAATTAGAATATGTGTATTATAGAATATAAATTTCTGTGCATTTATTGAATATAAAAGTCCTGTTCTCTCCTACATGGTTAAAATAAAGTCATTTTTGAATCCATAATTCTTTTACAAAAAAAAATTATGAAATATTTGTGTGGTATCTATTTATTATGTGGTATGAGGATTTCTTAACACAATATCTGTTTTTCAGAATTTGATTTGGTATAAATTTGTCACACAGATGTACAATTTTATTTACTATAGATAACAAATATGCGGATAAAATTCAAAAATTTGATGATTAATTTCACTTATAAAGACTTGTTATTGAAATATTAACATTATGTGTTAAAGAAATCTATGCAACCCCAGCTGAAATTTATTAAGCATAAGAATATTCTGGATTTTAATTTTTTACATAAGTATTAAAGTCTAAAAGGCTCATGTATATTGATATTATCCTGCTTATAAATTTGTTGCATTGAGTTTGTTACAAATATTGACCCAAGACGTGTACTTAGATCAGTTCTATGATATTTATCGGTAATTAGGATCATCAAACCAAGTATGACTTTACATATACACATTTGATTCTGTAGGATGTTTACTTTCTAAAAACAGTGGCAATATTCAGAATTTTAATATAACCTTTTTCAACTCTTTATTTACCCTTAAATGTATAACTTGACAAATTGTTGTTTGCAATAATCTATATTCATAAAAAAATTCAGTAAAAAAATGTAATTTCAGAGAATTTTTCTCAAAATTATTGTTAAGGAGTTAATCGTCTGAAATCACTGATATTTTTGTGTGCGTATGTTGAAAAGGCAAATTTGGGGCACTTGTATAGCATTGTATAATATCGACCCATTTCTTTAAATAAAAAAAAACACCAAATGCTGCGATATACAGCCAAGAGTGGAAACTGTTCCTGATCATGTTTGAACACAGTAATAATAATAGTGGTATAATTTTGTTTTAAGTTTGGATGTCTTTTTTTCTTGGCTAAATTAGTCAGCAGTTTAAT
Organism: Trichonephila clavata; assembly: GCA_019973975.1. Taxonomy (NCBI): domain Eukaryota; kingdom Metazoa; phylum Arthropoda; class Arachnida; order Araneae; family Nephilidae; genus Trichonephila; species Trichonephila clavata. The sequence continues at coordinate 14,264 of BMAO01032574.1, read as the reverse complement.
ACATATGTTCCAAGTTTTGGAATGGTACGAGTATGATTTAGTATTTCTTAGAGAAACTTTGAGGTAAATTAATATTTTGCTCATACATAATTTGGGGAAATGAGAAGTTTTGTGAAATTTAGGATTGCCCTGGTAAAAGAATCTTGCTTACAATTAATACAAATTGTGATTTTCATTAGAATGGGACTCAGTTTATTCATTATAAACTTTGGTAACTTGTTAAATTAATAATGATTTTAAAAAATTTATTAAAAACTTTATTAATATATTTTAAACAAACTTCAGAGCAAGAATTTTGAATCTTTTTTCCTGATGTCATTTCATCTTCCATTTTATTTAAAGTATAAATATAATTATATATAAAAGGATACTTTAGATGTATATCAGTGATAACAAAATAACATGTCAATACATTTCTCCAAATAAGTTTTAAGTTTGAATGAAATGGAACTGAAGTATATTTAATACTATACTTACAATAAAACTAATAGAAATATATAGGTATGCATTAAGTTTTGGTATGTTCAGTGTAAGCAAATCAAATATTTCCATTAAAACAGAAGATAATGCTTTATTTTAGAGGAACAGATTGTTATAATTTTGCAATTACTGTGAAATTGAAAAAAAGAAAACCCTTTGTGAATTTTATGCGTTTCCATCCACCCCCTTTATTTAGATGTAGTTTTAAGTATATGCATGTAAAGATTTTTATTAATAAAAATTAATGTAAGGAAAATTAAGGGGATTTAAAAATAAACATAATAAGCTTTAGTATTTAATATGTGATTTTACATTTATGATGAACAAATGTTATACAAGTATTATATAGGTAAATGTTATACAGGTACATATGTGTATTTTTAGGACATGAAAAAAAAAAAGTTTATCGAGATATTTTACAAAAAATAGTTTGTACATTGCCATTTATACATGTTTCTTTTATTCAAAACTTTCTATACGTTAATGATTTCAGTATTCTAATTTGTGTTTTATGTAAATTTAGAAAGTTGATTGTGTATAGAAATGGATTTTATAACTCTGCCAGTTTTTAAGATATCAAATTCCAAAATTCTTATAATATTTCATTTAATCTGAACCCATACTATACAATTTTTCAAAAATACTATGAAAAGTTTTGTATATAACCTATACAAATGTTATGCAGTAGCCTGATTTTGCTTTCTAGTTCCTATGTGTGATATATTTAACATAGTAGGTTCTTTTTCTTATAGATTTAATTAATTTTATAACCAATACTCAAAAATAACTCCGGCGGCTAGCTCAAATAATTTTAATTGGTGGCACATTCTAATTGAGCACGGTTACAATTACATAAAACAGGGGGGAAATATACAAATATTAAGGGGTTTGCGCGGGCGGACATTGGCACATCCTTCCTTCCCCGAGGTGGCAGGCTGACTGGTTAAATGTTCACATGACCAGTAGAGGGCGCTCTATTACCATTCGTTACACTCCCCCTCTGGTTCCTAGGTATCGTCCTCGATGAGGAACCAGCAGAGTTGTCTTTCCTGGGTCTTCCCCTTTTTCTGAGAGGCATCACTGGAGTGGCTTCCTTGTCTATGCATGGACGAAGAGCAGATGAATGATAAGGTCCGAGAACCTCATGAGAGTTATTTGGGTTTTCCACTTCATAAGTCGTCGGAGAGCGTTGAGTCACAATAACATAAAGCCCATCTCTTTTAGGCATGAATTTAGCAGTCTTCTTCTGGGCAGCATTGCTAAGGGGGTGAAGGGTTACCCAGACATTATCACCTGGATGATACAAGAAACCAGGACGATGTCTTTTATCATAGAAGGCCTTTCGCTGATCTTGTTTCTCTTCAATTCTTGGTTTTGGAATCAAAACAACGGGAGAGGCGTGCGGAGATTCACATTCTACTACGATGCCTTGTTGCAGCAGAGAATCTAGCTCTTTCTTCAACAGCTTCTTCCTGGCTGGATTCATCCGGTAGGGAGGCACTGAAATTGGTGGGTTGTTTTCAGTGTTGATGCTATGTTCAATAAATGGAGTAGCTTCTCCCCCTACTTCGAAGATAGAGTGATGATTTTTAAGCAAGGTATCTAGTTTCACACGCTGAGAACTAGGGAGTTCTTGTCCTTCATCTTCCCGTAATTGACAGTTATTTATAGCCACAGGAAGTACATTTACAGATGTACTCTGATAAGGCGTTACGAAATTGTACGATTTTCGGGAATCGTCACAAAAAGTACAACAGTTCTTTCTGAAATTTAGTACTATTCCAGCATTTTTGAGAAAGTCAACTCCAAGTAGAGTGGAGTTGTTTTTGGCATCAGGCAAAATAATGAAGGGAGTTTTAAACTTCCTGCCTTCCAGAAGGACGGTTTGAAATGTACGTAGAACTTCTTTCTGAATAACGATTCCATCAGCAAAGGATAGGGATATTGCTGTCTTCTCAAAAGCAGCTCCTTGCTGCAGAAGGATACTGTAAAGAGTTTCTCCTGCAATCGAATGACTTGCACCACTGTCCGCAAAAGCAGTTCCTGTAACTCCATTTATGCTGATCTTGAGTACAGCATTTCTGTTGGAAGGAGAGAGACTGTTAACTCGCAGAATTCCAAAGTGAGCAGGATCACCCTTTGAAGGATTACAGTCAGGGCATTTTGACTTGATGTAACCGGGCTTTCCACATCCATAGCAGGACAGAGGAGTTCGGCTTTCAAACTGCGAATGCCCTCCAAATGGTTTTCTTGGTGCTTCCTTTCTCTTATCCCCCGTTCTTATACTACTGTGTTTATTTGTTTTTGAGGGGAAAGAAGTTCTTCTTACGTCTGGTAAAACTTTATGTTTCGACGTCTTACCTCGAGCAATTTCATAATTGTCTAATTTTTGTACTAGCTCAGATGAGCTTTTAATATCTCCTCAGATATCCACGAAATGTTCCTTAACGTCCTTCGAAACTCTTCTCTTAAGCTGATCGGAAAGAACCAAATCCTTAAGGGAGTTAAAGTCTTTCACATCTAGGCTATGTAGCCATTCTTCTGAGTAATTGTTTAGCTCATACGCGAAGTCCTTCCACAGAGCTTCGGGTTGTTTTTGATGAGTACTGAACTTAATTCGAAACGATTCAGCACTCAACTTGAATCGTTGGAGCAACACTTGCTTAATGTGCTGGTAATTTCCTAATTTCTCCTTAGGTTCCCGCAAGATAATATTGGAAATATCAATAGGTAACATAGGTAGAAGGTGTGTTACATAATATCGACTTCCCCTATGTTAACTTGCTCACACTGCCTTTCAAATATTTTTAGATAGGTGGAAATGTCTGAAGTTTCCACAAATCTGGGTATGAGGTGCTGGATATTTATTTTCTCTGCGGCAGCACTAGGGTTAGTTGAAGAAGTAGCAGTCATGCTTAACTTCATGCGTTCTAGTTCTAAATTCAGTTCGTCTTGTTTTCGTTTGTATTCATTTTCCTCCTTCACCTCACGTTCTGCCTGAACCCTCGTGTTAATAATGGTTTCTAGAAGAGTTTTAGTAAACTGTTCATCGTAGTCTTTCGAAGTAATGATTAAATTTTTAAAATCTATTATTCTCATTATTTCTCCTACTTCGAGGCCTAATTCTGTAGCTAGTGTTTTTAAGTCCTCTTTGCGCGCTTTAGCAAGATACGCCATTGTTTTAACTTTTGAGGGGGGGGGGGGAATTGTCAATTATAAAATCCGGCAGCCACAAATTAAATGCAGTTAATTTAGTTTTAAAATAGTTAACCTTTATAACTGAGCATCAACTAATCACTAAAATGATAAGAATTGGATATTCGAACACAATACTATTAAAAAATAGGATACAAAATCTAAACTTCGAAAACAAAATGAAAATTCAGATAAACAGAAATTCTGATGCACTTAGCGAAAACAACATATAAACTACTCCTTTGCAGGAATAAAAATACTGTTTAAAATATTGTAGATATTTGACTGAATGGAAAAATTTAGCTTCGAAAATAAAAATAATTCACATATAAAAGAAATTCTGATGAAATTCAAAGTCGAAACAAAACATATGCATGAATCTTTTGAATAAAAATACTTTTCTACTATACTTTTGTTAACAAAAAAAATAAATAATAATTTCTTTCATTTAAATTCGCATATATTTTATATATGATCAAAATTCTTCAATATAGTTGAAAATAAAACACAATTTCATAACACTAAAATTCAATAAAAAAACACATGCAATTATAATACTAAATAGGAAATATCAATTTCCGGGACACTCTGGCGTCATAAGTAACTTAAAGAGTCAACAAAAAAAAGTGAAAAATATCGAGGATAAACAAATTTTACAAAACGAACAGCGGATGCTGAATTCCGAGTTTCCAAGTAAAATGAAGAAGAGAAAAATAAAGAATGTCTGATTTTCACCAGGCAAGGGGTGAGCGACAGAAAATCGGGTTGTTTAGTAACAAAATGTCTTGTTCGTGAACGAAAACAAGCAGTGAAAGCTCAAGGTCAGAAGTGGGGGTAAGAAGTTCCCCAAACAAGTACACTAATAGTTATAAATCACAGGAAATGAACAAAAGTAAAAGAGTTTCCTTACTAGGGAAAAGAATTACTCATAATGAAATAGACTAATAAATCATGGTTATTATATATTTATACCATAAAATATAAAAACACAAGTAAAATTCAATAAAAGATCAAAATGAATCAGAAACAAAACAAAAGAAAAGAAAACTTAGCTGATGCTCCATGAAGACGAATGCAATCCAAAGTTTCTAATTTCCCGGTAGGAAATATAAATTTTCTAGTAATCCGAAAATTTCTTCGTAGCCGGTAGCTACAATTTAAGAAATTACTTTTTTAACTTCTTCATGAACTAGCAGTTCAGAATATTGAAGATAACTTTGCTAGACTAGTAGTCATATTAAAATTAAATAATTATTCGGGCCGTAAGTTGGGCGACCTTTTATAACCAATACTCAAAAATAACTCCGGCGGCTAGCTCAAATAATTTTAATTGGTGGCACATTCTAATTGAGCACGGTTACAATTACATAAAACAGGGGGAAATATACAAATATTAAGGGGTTTGCGCGGGCGGACATTGGCACATCCTTCCTTCCCCGAGGTGGCAGGCTGACTGGTTAAATGTTCACATGGCCAGTAGAGGGCGCTCTATTACCATTCGTTACAATTTTAAATAACAGACAACCCAATTACATGTCCTTTGAAAAAAATTAAAACATTATTTCCCCTTTTCTCTTATTTTTACTTATTGTACATAATTTATAGCATTTTTTTTTTAATTTGAGGAGAATAAAATCTCGCCCCTTTTCAAAAGCAACAAATTTTAAGATACCTTTTATAAAATTTCTTTTTTTGTGGGTATTTTTACTATGTACACATTTTTTGTGAAGCTGTAGAATATCAGTTACATGAATTAAGAGAAAAGAACAATTTCATTATTTACTTTATGAGCTGATTGCTCTGAAGCAATCTAATATGGAATAATGAGAACTTAAATTATATCTAGGTCTTAAAACTTTTATTCGGTGTAGAAGTTTCAGCTCAATTGAAACTTTTGTTATTTCTTTGGGAATTAATTTGTCATCAGTAATGTATTAAAAAACTAGTTTTTGCCATTAATTTCTTTGTAAACAAGAAAAGACCTTTTCAGATCTTACTTTTGTAAATGTATATGAAAAAGGAAAAAAAACCCATTAATTTGATAAAATTAATTTTGATAGTGTTCAAATCAGAATAAATAAAATTCACAAAAACCTTTAAAAAATATTTTCAAAATTTTTTGTTTATTATTAATTACTTGGCGGTGTTTAAAAATGTAAGTTTTTTTGTCATAAACCTAATAAGATACATAAAGCGAGAGAAAATTTTAGAAATTCTGCGTAATTTGACCTTTTTTAAACTATTAAATCTGTAGTTTAGATGATTTTCTTAATTTTTTTTTTTACTGTATCATTTTATTTGTTTGGGTTGAGGACATTTAATACTCTTTTGTTGTAAATAAATTGAAAAAGCTATTTATTTATAAGAGATTTCCAGAGAATTTTTTAGATATTATCAATAACATATAAAAATTGAGGTTTAATAATTGTATATTATGCAATTCGAATATTGGCTCGATTTGTTCTCTTTGTCCTTATAGTATAGTGTTTCATTCACAGAGTCTGATTTATACAGCAGATCATGAAATGGTTTGTTTATGCAATGTTAAATTTAAGTGTCAGTAAATGATGTATATTAAAATGAGTATGATTATTAAATAAAACTTTGTCCAATAAGAATTTTCTGCTTCTGTATACGAGAAATTTTCATGAAAACAATTTAATTTGTTCTACTATAAAAGTTTTTTTATTAAAAAGCCTAAATATGTTTCTTAATTTATTTTTAAAAAAAGTCCAATTCATTTCTTTCTGAATGTTATAAAGACAGGTATTTCCAAAAAAAATTATAACCTTTTGAAGGGTAATAATTACAAAGGAAGTCAGACTATAAAATGTATCAAATGTTTATTACTAGATTATTTCAGATACCCAAAACCTTTAAATAATGTTGAAAGCATTTTCATTTCCATCACAGAATTCCTAATTCTTAATCAAAAACTTTCATACTAACCAAATATTATTTTATACACTCTGCTCTCAAAAAGTATAAACCTTTTTTTAAACATTAGAAATAGATATAAATTTTTTAAATAAACAAAAATATCCATGTTACTGACAAATCCTATTATCAATTCATTTCCAAAATTATGTTTACATGCATTTCATGTTTCTAAATGTTCCATGGTCTTCTATAATAGAAATTATAGAGGCAGCATTTCTAAAAAAAATGAAATATTTGTAGCTGGTAAATACTAAGGGAATCAGACAATGAAAGGTATAAACATTAATATTTCAAAATGGGACCATTTCATATCTACACACGTTTCTTAGATATTGAACTATTGTATGAATTTATATGGAGTGATACACTATCTATGAATAAGTAATTGGAAACCTATGAGAAGTTTTTCCAAATTCAGTAGTCTCAATTTTATACTGTAAATCATTATTGTGTGTAAATAAACATAATCTACCAAAAAAATACTAAGGACTAAATATAAGTATACTAAAAAAATAACCTAGGACTATTAAATATATGTAAACAAACACTGCAAGTAATCGCCGGCTTCGCACACTAACATCAAATGACATATACTAAACTAAAACAAAAATTATACTAAAAAAAACCACGAAAATTAATTCCTACCTAATTATGAAACAAGGAAAATGCAAAATCATAATAAAAATAAATAAACTTCATAAAGATATAAACAGTTCAAGTACAGGAATGTGTGTGTGTTACACACTAAAGCAAAGGCCGGGGAAATGTTTGTATACTCGTCACGTGATTCTGACTTGGCGACGACTAGTCGTGAATGATAAGAGACAGATAAAAGGAACAAACAAGATCGGACGTGTAATGCTCAATTTCGTTGGAGGCACTTATTCCTATAATCTACAAACTAGGGTGGGTTACTTTTATATTTTTGGCTTCTTTTTGAAAATCGCCAAGTTCATCGCTGGCTTAAACATAATTAATACTACTAAAAAATCATTCTTGCTGTAGCGCTCATTCCGTGAGGTTGATTCGTTATCAAGCGGTTACTATTATTACGATATTGAATATTTTTATATTATTGTTTTTTATTGTGTTGAATTGTTTTATTTATACTCTTTTTTAAATTAGTGTGTGGTTCTTAAATAACAAAATTGAAATTTTTTATTTTGTATTAATTTTCCATTTTTTTTATTGAATATTTTTATTTAAGTGGTTACTATTTATTGCTATATTGAATTTATTTATAATACTTTTTTTTTATTTTTACTGATATATTTTGTAATTATAATTTTGTTTTATTTTATTGTGCTATTTTTTTATATTTTATGCTTTGATTTTATGCATGTTTAATTTTTACTTCCAGGGCCTTCCTAGTTTTTGTTAAGTGACTCTTCGATTGTTTTTAGACTTTCATTTTCTGTAAGTTTTAAAATAACGTTTTTTAGATTTTCCAGGTATCTAACATATTTGTAGATAAATTTTATTTTCTGGCTCTGCCGTGGAACTGTCCATTTCACCGATCTCGTCAGTGTTAAATTTTTTTCGAGAAGACATGACCACCATGATAAATCTGTTTAAATATGAAGTAAGTGATTCTATAATATTATCAGATTCCCAAACTTCGTTAATGAGTAATACATATTTTAAAGACCATGAAGTTCGTAGCAAAATCGGTTATGAAAAAGAGAAAAAATTATATAATAGAGATTCATTTAAATATTTGAATTATTATGATAGTAAAAGTAAAAGATCAATTTGTTTTGGAGGTGCACCTGTTAATGAAGGGTATTTAAAATGTTGTATATTTTGTAGAAATACTTATTTTTCTTCACAATCATTTGCAAATCCCCTTAAAGTATGCGAAGGATATAACATTATTAAAAGTGAGAAAATAGAGGATCAAGGGGTGGAAAAATCATTATTTGAATGTAGTATCTGCCCCCAAAATTTTTTATATGAATCCCAATTAAAGAGACATATAAAAATATGTTCAGATTTATCTTTGCCTTATCATTGTCCACATCCTGAGTGTAACTGTAGATTTAGGTATTTAACGCATTCACTAACTCACGGAAGTGAGATTCATGGAATAGATATGACTATAAAGGAATTAAGCTTTACAGATAAGTTAAGTTTTCAATTATGGTTAGAGCACGAAGGAACTAAAACTTTTACATCTTTCAAAAAACATACTGGAAGTAAAAGAAATGACATTAATGTTTATTCCTATTACAGTTGTCAATTTTCTAAAAATGAAACTTCAGAGACATGTAAAAGAAAAACTAGTTGTAGAAATATCAAAGGTTCAATTCCACCAACTGAATGCCCTGCGCGAATAATCGTTTGTGACAATGATGAAGGAATCAATGTAAAATATTTTTCAAAACACAATCATGAACTGTGTCCTCAAAACATTAAATTTCAACCAATTAAAAAAACTTGTAGGGAATTCATTGAAGCTAACCTTCAAATGGGTATTGAGAAATCTAAAGTATTAGAATATGTACGTGGTAATAGGGAAATAAGAAATGATCGAGATAAATGTCTCATTAAGGAATTCTTTTTAACAAACAAAAATTTATCATACTATGTTAATTCTTTAAAATCACTTTCCCAGCCTCATAAAAAAGATGCTGTCTCTGTCGATATTATAGTTAACAAATTACAAAAAGAAACTTATAATTGTGTTCTTTTATATAAACCTCAAGGGCAAGATACAGTTTATGGACCAACTAGCTCAAAAATGTTACCTAATAATTCTTTTGCAATTGGCTTACAAACAGCGGAACAAAAAGAAATCATGGTCAAGAACTGTTCGAAAATATTATGTATCGACTCCACACACCAAACTAATGAGTATGGTTTCTATTTACTAAATTTAATTGTACCAGATGAATATGGAATAGGTTACCCAGTTGCTCATTTTATTACAAGTAAATTAGATGCGTTAACAATGTATTGTTTATTTGACAGTTTGAAAGAAAGTGTGCCTAATTTAAATATTAATTGTATCATGACTGATGATGATAGAACAACTGGTCCTGCATTTAAAAAGGTATTTTGGGAAGGTGTTAAACATTTGCTTTGCAAATGGCACCTTCATCGTGCGTGGAAAAAACAATTAAATAATCTTGTTTCTTGTTTAGAAATTAGAAATGAAATATATGGTCCTTTGGTAGTGCTCTTAGAAGAAACAAATTCACTAAAGTTTAAACAAATGATGGAAAAGTTTAGAGTTGCATTTGTTAATAAAGAGCCTGCTTTTATTAAATATTTTGATTATTATTATTATAATAGAACAGATTTATGGAGTATGTCACATCGTCAATTTCCACATGCCTATACTGATACAAATATGTATTGTGAATCTTTTCACAATAAATTAAAAACCAGTTATTTTAAACGCAAATTTAATCGCCGAGTGGATAATTTAATCGATACATTGTTAAGAATAGAGAATGATACATATTTATCTCATCAATACAGAATTATAACTGGCACTCCCACCAGTGTTTATCCTCCAACATACTATAAACGCCACAACAATGGTCTAAGGATTCCTGATGGAGATATTTATGTTAAGTCAACAAATTCATGGTTAGTGAAATCGCAGACAAACGGCGATGTATTTTACGAAGTCAAAAAGATTGCGGAAACATGTTCAGATAATGATCAGTGCTATTGTAGGTGCATAAAACAGGCGAGTTTATCTTTGTGCATGCATTTGTATACTTGTGAATGCTCTGATAATCATGCACTCTGTAAACATATTCATAAAATTCATTCCTTAATGGTTCGACAGATCCCTTCCTTTGAAAATATTTATAGTTATAATGAAATTACCGAAGATGTTGAATGTATTCCTGGTTCAGTCCCTTCTGTAACCCTTGTAGAAAGTGGCACTGATTCTTCTATTGAAGAAACATTCGATGATGAAAGAAAAATCCGCGAGACTGAACTTTTACTTGTTAAATTAAATAGTTTAATACAAGATAAAGTAGTTATGAGAACTCTTTCGTCATATCTAAGTAGTCATTTAAAAACAATGGTTTCAATGTGTAAATCAGTAAAAGAGGAGGGGAAAGAAATTAAACTTGAAAATTATTTATCTGATCTCAATTTGCCTTCCCAACAACATTTAAGTAAGCAATATACATTTAAACGCACTAGTAGAGTTTAAAATGTGAAAAGGAAAACTTTAGAATATCCTTCCTTACCTGTCAAAAGAGAAACAACAGACCTTTTAAGCTGTAGCCGTTCGGTAATACTAAATTCAAAAAGTGAGTGCAGAAAACTGACTGAATCTTTTACGCCTGAAATAGGCTATGTACCTGATCGTAGTCAAGTTGTTTTATACATACAAGACATTCAACTACGTTTTTTTGAGTTAAAATCTTTGGATACATATATATCAGATGAGGTAATTTATCGAAAAAAAACAAATTTTCGTAATGCATGGCTTTACGATAGTATAATTGATGCGTTTCATTTAAAAATCATGTAGTGGAAAGATTGTTTTGCGGCAAAATGTTACCATACACAAATTCTAGAAAGTGGAGGTAATCTTGGAAACTTTTTCTCTCCCAGCAAACTTAATGCCACGGAATTCCTTTTCATCCCTATTAATGTCTCTTGTCATTGGGTTTTATTGGTTGCTAATTTAAGTCTGAAGAAGTTAAATTTTTATGATCCCTTAGGTTTTGGAGCTGAAAGTAAGTACGTTAATCTGATAGATTTATGGAGGAAAAAATTAAATATTTTAATTTGTGAAGATTATGACTGACCTGTTTCTTATCCTGTTCATGTGAAACAGACTGATAATATGAATTGTGGTGTTTTCATATCATACTTCACAAAGAGAATATTAGACAAAAAGAACGTTGTTGATACTTTTGATACAAATGAACTTAGAAAATTCATGTATAACTCTATTACAGGTAAGTGTTTAAATAATGTTAAATATATTAGATCCAATGACATTAATGCTTGTTTGCAATGCAAGCAAAATCATACATCAGGTAATATATTTTAATTATATATAAAATGATCATTATTTGTAATTTTGATTCCATTTGTGTATTGTTGAGTATAAAGGAATATAGACCTCCTGGGGAACCCGCCTTTCCTATTTGGAATAAGGGGTAATACGTCCATACACCATACCTCATGGGTGACGTGGAAAGTGATGAAAGTAACAGTAAAATGCAATTGTGTGTCCTTTTTTGTTGCATAGAAACACTTATGAAGATGCGCTATTTTTGCTTCTAGTGATGAATCAGCGTTTGATATGCTATAGTTATTTACTTGTTTTATACATGCTTTAAATCAGGGGTGGCCATGCTGTGGAAAAATAGTGCTACTTTCAATTTTTCCAACAAATAAAGATGTTAAAAGAATTTTTTTTATAGGTTCGTTATGGGATTTTTAAGCAAATGGAACATTTCTTATACAAGTCTCCAGTAGTGGAAATTTAAAAATAATATAATTAAAGCAAAAGTACAAGTTTTATTAAACAGTCAGTTACTGTTTAATAAAGCTCTTAATTTTTTTTTTATCAAGTCATCAATATTAGAATTAGTTCTTGAAGATATTTACAAAGTTAGATTCTTTTAGGTCTATGTCAGTTGATTGTGAGAAATTTTTGTTTTAATAGTAGGTTCGTTATAGAAATATTTATTCACAAACACGTGTTGGTACAAATATTTAATGCTCAATATAGTTCAGATAACTCTAAGTTGAAAAATATTCTTCACATTTGAATTTCTGTGTAGTATAGTGTGGTAGGTCAATAATTTCGATTTGGATATGATGTGTGTATCAAATAGCATCTTCTAGAGAAATTAAAAAGAGATTTGTGAACAGATGAGTGCTTTTTTTTATCATCTCGGAAAATCATTAAACCTAGAACTGAATTAACCATGCAAAATAAATATTAAATTTTTAAATACATTATATAGCTGGGAGCATTTTTAAATTTCGTAAATAGTTCCTGCAATAATATGAAATGTTTTAAACTTTTTACTCACAAATAGAGACAAAAAAAGTAAAAATTTATTCACACAAAAACATACATGACCAACTAGGGTCAAAATAAATATTTTTCCTGTTTCTAATCTTAAACTTAAATTATTTAGATGTCCTGTAATATCAGTAGGATAATCTAAAATAGGGCAGTTCATTGTTTTCTTCTGGATATTTGTAACACAATCCCTAAAATAACAAAATAAAGTGAGATCGTTTCGAAAATCAGAGCACACAATAGTGTGTTCTCTACATGAGACAGTTTTTTATGGTAAGTCAATTAAGTGTGTTTAAAATAAATTTTGAGGATTTTATTTATTTATATAATCTCATTTCAATAAAACGGTAAAAAAAGGTTTTTTATTGTTGTATTTTCCATTTTCTTAAATTTTTCAGTAAATCTTCGCGTGCCACTGTTACAACTTTGCCATGCCGCGGGTTGTCCACCCCTGCCTTAAATATTTATGACTTTTCAGGTTGCTTATCATTTGTTCTGTATATCAAACCAGATGAATGGTGTAAATATGTTTGCTCATCAGAAATTCTTGAACGACTTTTTGATTTTATGAAATAAATGCTAGATGGATTTCCAGCTGTGGTGACATTATGTATATTACTACTGCATCACAGTTGTGAAAGACTTTCCAAAGCATCAAAAATTTTTACAAACTAATAGTAAGTATTATGTATTAAGAGAAAATTTGTTAATATATTTTTTAGTTAAAATAGCACTTTCTTTCTACTATCTGCTTTTTTAAGACTAGCATCAATGTTCGTTACACGTAACTTTACTGTCGGTACAAACCAAAATCGTTCAAAAAAATGTGGTTTGAGTTATGAAAAAAGTGGCGTATTCCATCTTATGCCAAAATCGTACAACAAGAAATAACGAGTTTTTCTTAAATTGGAAAACATTTTAAAAATTAAGAAGAATCAACTATACAAGTTCAATAAAGTATGTAATTTTTAACAATGGTTTATATTGAAATACATATTTAATACAAAATACATTTTTTTAAGAAAACAGCTGTTTTATAAAATAAAATTAAGAATGTTTATTGATTTATATTTTTAAAAAGGATAAAAATTTTCCTTTTAAAATGTACTAGAAATTATAGAAATCAATTATTTCTTCGATACTTGTCATAGTGAGTGCGTTTGTTATGGCGAGATTCCTCGAATTCGTTTTCTTTAATCGCAGTATTAGAATCCAAAGAGTTTTTAACCCAAACAAAAAAATATTTATATCTTGGTTTTGATACGTGGCACTCAACTTGAACAAAAATTAGATTTTTTGGAATTCTTAAGGTTGGAAATACTTTTTTTTATCACTGTTTAAGAAATAATTTTCCAGATGAGTTAAGTTTCGAAAACTGGGAAATGTATAAAACTTGCATTTAATTGAGGAATTGAGCCTTCTATACATAACAAATAGCGATCTTAAATCAATGGATTAAATCACCCGTATTAAAGCAGAAAAATGCCTTTTTATTGAACCGTGTAAAAAAGGTTAGTTAATGTCTCTGTCTTAATTACAATTATTTCTTTTTCAAACTTGCATTAAGAGTTTTGTTGTTTGATTATCTTTTTGACAATCTCAACACATAATTTTATAATTATACTAATATTTC
>BMAO01032573.1:0-18028 GCA_019973975.1 Trichonephila clavata | reverse complement strand
GACAGTGTCTTTCATGTTACATTAAAAGGCTCATTAAAACCCAGATGAACCCTATGAGAAAGTACCCATAATATTTGATGGCAGATAAATTTTTAAATAAAAACTTGAAATTACAGAAGTCGGAACTTCATATATTCCTCTAATACTCTCATTCCACATCGCTCTTTTCACTACAGGTTCTATTTCTTTTTCGATTTGAATGTGAGGTATCAGTAGTTAAAGTCATGATTTCAGCTTGAGGCAATCGACAAAAAATGTGGCCTCTCGTGGTTTATGAAGAGGCGTTGTCAAATCTATTCCCCACAGATGTTTCAAAGTATGAAGACAAGATAGATTGCTAATATTCGCAAGAAGTGGTATTTTAACAATAATTATTGTTCTTAAATGCGACTAAAACTTATTATAAATTTCAATTTTAATTGCGAGTTTAAACGCAAAAAACACTGTTGTTTTTTTATCTGTAAAATATCGTCTACAAGAAAAAATAATTTTAAAAATTTACTTTGAAAATTTACTTTACTTGTATGAAACTCTGAAAGTATGGAAAAATATATTTACAATCAAGACTATCGCAAATGAAATGGCCGTGGGTAGCCTAGTGGTTAGAGCATCAGACGCCAGAACAGAAGGGCCTGGGTCGATGCCCGATGTCACCAAATACCCTCCGAGTACACACGGAGTACAAGCTCGTTAAATCTGTGGGTCCGAAAGTCTTGTGGGTGGTTGCAGCAAAAAAACCACGGGTGCATGGGCTGGAGAATATTTCCCTCCCCTCCAGTTCCATGCCAAAATAGGGGAGGTGGAGATAGGTGGTGTCGCCATCTATCGTGAATGAACCGAGCCAAATCGTACTGTCACCTGCATGGTGCTAAAAGCTAACGACAGGAGTACACCTAGCCCTTTGCCACGATGAATTTCGTGGGCCTCGATCTGACACCGTGAGACAGGTGGCATTAGAAACACCAACAAATGAACTTCGGAGCTCGTAGCCGAAAGTAGATTTTATGATACGAGGGCAAGTCAAATAAAAAGACTTTTGCAATTTCTCTTTCCAAGGTTTAGTAATAGCCCTAGTATCCAGAACTAAATGAGAAATAGTCATTAATACTTGAATACAGCTTGTCACTTGTCTTCTCTTGTAATCGTTTTGCAATGTAGCAGACCGTTCAACATGGCAGCTCCATTGATGATTTGCGCCAAGGATGAAAGAAGAGCCCTGATTCACTTTTTTGTTTGCGGAAGGTGTGATACCTGAGCTGGATATTAGCCATCGCTTCAAAATGTAATAACCCTACTTCCCGTCTACCCAGTGACCCAGCTAAAGGTGTGGAAGGAAGTGAAGGATTATTCGACATGATAATTTCCAATTATTTTATTTAGCACTTTAATCGATTCAAACACAATTCAATGCGACACTATAAATAGGATGATCCAGTCAGTCAACAGAGGGAGGAAACGAGAGTCGCGTTTTGGGAGAATACATCTACTTTACAATAATAGTTCTTCTACCTTAATATTACTTTACACGGTAGATTTATAACTATTGGCCGCCTAACCTCTTTAATACATTAAATATCAAACGTAATATGAAGGTGACAATACCTGAACTGTAGGCGGTCTACTCTAATCTCAATCAAGGTTTAAATTATCAATATCAACTTCCTGTCTTTAATCTCTCGCAAGGCCTTTCTAATCTTTTGCGGTATTTTTCACCTTGTATCTCTCTTGTCACCTTTAGTTATCTAACCTTCTAACTTTTTACCATGTATCCTTCTTCACTTTCTAACGCACTAACCCCTATAACTCGCGGAACTAGAGCTATATATAATAAACATAATTTGCATATCACGCCTTCTTCTTAGGAGAAGAGTGATTATTTTTGATAGCCTCAAAGAATTCCCTAGAGGATTAGTATAAGGACGCCTATAGATCCATCACAAAATCACTCTCTACCATTATTATAACCGGAACGACTTGTACATTATCCTAAATGGTTGGTGTCGATAGACTGTCCGATCTTTCGTTGCAACATAAAGAAGTCCTTCCCTGTTTGAAAATCTCTGTCCATTAGTAGATATTGCTTCTCGAAAAATAGCTGTCATGTGACGAATAATTTGCGCAGGTTTCACAGCTTTCACAAACAAAAGGTGGATCACTCCTTTCTTTCATGGTGAAGATCGACTACGGAACTACCGAGTTGAATGTTCTGCTACATTGCAACGACTACGAGGGAAGGTGAGTTTCACGTTGTATACAAGTGTTAACGTCTACCCCTCATTTAGTGCTGGATACTAGGGCTGTTGTAAAACCTTGGAAAAATAAATTACATAAGTACCTTTATTTTTTTACTTCCTCTCGTACATTTTAAGATACTAACAGAAATTGTAATTGTAACAAACTGAATTACACTGGTGTCCAAAAGTTAAGCATAAATCGTAAAATGCGAAAAACATGGCGTAAATATTCGTAAAATTATTCCAAATTTCTTGCGGATATTAATTGGGAGAAGAAGAAACATTGGGTTTATGCAAACCATTTCAGTCGACTACTTCTGGCGCGAAACACCGGCGCATGTCGGAACGCGGAGAAACCAATTCACGCAGCATAGGCAGTTCAGACAAGTTTCGTGCAACTGCTGTGCGAAGGAACGTTGTTAACCATCAAACAAGGTGCCTGATGGCACAAAGACGCCAATTGGACATGCTTACGAAACGAAGAATCGTTGGAATGCTGGAATCCTCACGATCCCATACCGAAGTGTCGCGAATTCTGAATGATCTCAAGACTGTGGCAGAGATTTCAAAGAACGGGAGATGTTACCCGACAGCCAGTATCAGGTCGACCAAGAGTCACAACCCCTCGCCAAGACCAATATCTGGTAATAAGTGCGCGACGTCAGAGGGACAAAACTGCCAGAGCACTGGATTCGGCGCTCACAGTCCCCACAGGAATACGAATTGTTTAGAGGAGACTCAATCATGCTGGCCTGTATGCCAAAAGACCAGCAGTTTGCATTCCTCTCACGTCTGCGCATAAACGCGCTCGTTTGAACTAGAGTTTGAAGTATGATCATTGGAGTGTGGGAGAGTGGGCCAATGTGATGTTCAGTGAAGAGTCCCGGTTTAGTCTGAGTAGTGATTCTCGGCGGATAACGATATGGAGAGAACGTGGAACACGTTTTGAACCAAGAAACATAACTGAAAGACATCATTTTCCATCAAGGGGAGTAATGATATGGGCAGGCATCATGATGGACGGCCGCACAGACCTCCATTTCTTTGACACGGAGTCTGTGACTGCTCAAAGATACAGAGACGAAGTTCTTGGCCTTATGTTCGCTTGTTTCGAGGTGCTGTTGGTCCTGACTTCATATTCATGGATGATAATGCGCCATGTCACCGAGCGTGCTGATTGATGACTTCCTTGAAACGGAAAACATCCAGCGCATGTCTTGGCCTGCGCACTCCCCTGATTTAAATCCTATCGAGCATGTATGGGATATGCTTGGGAGACAAATTGCAGCCCTTTCGCACCCACCAAGCTCCGTTAAAGAACTGAAGAGAGCTCTACAAGAACGTGGAACCGTTTGAGCCCACAACTCATTCGTCATCTCATAGCAAGTATGGTAAATCGCTGTGCAGCGTGCCTGGCTGTCAGAGGTGACCACACGCCTTATTAAATTGCAGCATCAGTATTTTATTTAATGTTTTCTTTCATTTTGTCCTCAAAGTGTGAATCCTTGCTATGTTCAGTTTTCTTTCAAGCGGCTACTTTGGATAATAAAATTAATTATTATCATTCTTTTGATTTGCGTCCTTATTTTATAACCCTTTTTCACTAGCATATTACGTTTCCCGACATTCTGATTTACAGTTCCTTCTTTATTCACATAATTATCAATAATGCTTAAATTTTGGACATCAATGTATATAAATTTCACACAGAAAAAAAAAATTATTTAAGATGTATAACGTGAAGATCTTTTTTTTTTTAATTTTCATAAAAGTAATGTGTTTTCCGCATGTTTTTGAGGATCTAGAAATGACAACTTGACCCTTTATTTGCTTTCTTATGCAATTGATTTCAATTTTATTTATTTGCTTTTTATTCCATGATTATTTTATTTTTTCTCTCTCTGTTTTGCAGAGATCCGGGGGAAAAATTTTCTACCTATATTTTAAAAAGTGCAATGACAAGAGTTTTCTTCTTCATCAAGAATTCTTTTGTAGGTTAATCTAATAAATTTGAATTTTAAGGTTAGTATTGCTGTAAAATAAAAATGCATGCAAAATCTATTAATCTATATAACAGATTTTTAAAATCACAATGCGGATGAACGCAGTTCTTATAATTTTATGCAGATTATGCAATGATAGAAATATATAAAATAGTATCAAGGAAAATTAAGGTATCCGACTACTACGACAACTTTTTTTTAAAAAATGGAGATATGTGGATTTTTTTGTAATTTTTAAATTTGTTTAATACATTTAAGAAAAACATGCTAAAATTAAGATGAGAAAAAGAAATTATTACTACTAAAAGGGGGAAAAATGGGTAAACATTTACAAAAAATGACGTAAACGGAGCCAATTCTGTACCAAAAGTTTATCAACAAATTTTCAATTTTTCAATTCTGATGTGTTGCTATGTTATTCATTTTTAAATGACCTTCAGAATAAAAGATATTTTAATTTTTACAAAAAACCAGTGTACTTTATCTTAGTTATTACATGAAATTGCTTAAAAACATTGATTATATTAACATAAGGGACTGTAAATTTTGTAATAAAACAGTATTGATCAATCTGAAGATTAAAATACTTCTACTATTATACAGAACTTACACAAAAAGTTTCAGTTAGTTATTTTCAAAACTATTTGAGCAATTGCTGTCCCCGTTTGAGCATTTAAAAAAAAAACATTTCGAGTAAAACGCGTTTTAAAGTATGACATCTTGCTTAAAGTAACGTAATTATTTTCTTTTACTAAAACACATGTAGTGTTTGTTCTAGTGAAAGGAAAATAATAAACTCGGTATTTTTATAAAGCTAATAAGATAGCCTATAAAATAAAATCATAAAAAAATTGTCAATTTTTGGCAAAATTTACAATTTTAGGGTAGTCGGCTACCTTAAGCATAATTGAGGATTCTAAATTAGAACTATTTTCATCTTTTCACTCTAATGTCATGTCCGTATTATCTGCAGTAAACTTTAACCTAAGGAGATTAAACTAATAATAGTCTATCGGACGACATTCACTTAAATTGCATTAATTCAACATATTGACAATGTGGTTTAATATTGATTCTGTGTTTGCCTCACTCATAATTATTTAATTTCACCATTTGATTTGAAAGCTCTAGCCTACAGAATATTATTCCTTTTAAATATTTTGAAATGAATAATAATTTTCATTCATGCTAGAAGTGCTCAAATCATAAAATATTACAAAAAAGAATATTAGAAAAAATGTACCGAAAAAAAATCCAGAATATTGTTATACGTATTGATAGAGATCCAGTTGTTAAGTAGTTTATTCATTAGGGCTCTATGAAGTACTTAAAAATATAATACGTGTCTCTTTGATCTAAAATTCTAGTTTATTTTCGAGATCACTGTAATTCAATGAAGCGAACCCATTAAATGTCTTGAAATTCGATGACATCTCGAATGTCATGGGATGCATTGAAGAGCGGTGCATGTTAATT
Organism: Trichonephila clavata; assembly: GCA_019973975.1. Lineage (NCBI taxonomy): Eukaryota > Metazoa > Arthropoda > Arachnida > Araneae > Nephilidae > Trichonephila > Trichonephila clavata. Next base: position 12,315 of record BMAO01032573.1, on the reverse strand, counting down.
TTAGCTAATTCTAAAATTTCTTTTAATGTATTGAAGCGTGGAGAATGGAATTATGCCTCAGTTACGATCTCAGTATTTAGTCAGCTATTTACGTCCCATGTGAGCGTGTGTGAACTGAGACCTTCAAATGCTAAATAGGAGTAATATAGCTGCTCTAATAGGATATATATTAATATCCAGTCAAACAAATCGGTAGTTATTACTTAAGGCTACAAGTGCCCTTTTTTAAGAAATTGTGAAGACAGCAATACATTAAAAATAATTATAGATTTTTTTCAGGCTATATTATTGAATTAATTTGGGAAATAAGTCAGTTTTTCGTATGCTGTTATTTTAAAATAAAATTGTGGAGTTTTTTTTTTAACTCTTAGAGAAAAGTCAGTTAGTTTTTAATATTTTTAATTATTTTAAGAGATTTATATTACTTGGATTATATATATTAGGGGAGAAAATAGTATGGAGTTGAAAATTCAATTTTTAGTTGAATTTTAATTATTATTCTTGTAACTAAACTTAAAAGACAAAGTTTGAATGTTCTGAAAATATTAACTTTTAATTTTTTTAAGTATATAATTAGAACTATTAGATATAAAACTATACTAAATTTTATAGTTCGCATACTAGTGGGTAAAATTAAGAAAATTTACGAATTATGTCCACAGTTTCTTAAAAGTTAATAGACAGATTTTATAATAGAATTTAATATGAATATACATTTATAAAACAAAGAAAAAGATGCCCCATTTAAAAGTATTTTTAATGTTCCCATGATTATCATTAAAGCTCCTAGTGTGGGGATGTATAAAACACACGACGTAGTATCGTACCGATAATGACCTAATATTTGGCATGATCTCCTCTCATAGTCAGATCTACAGCAGGACGTTATATTGGACAGGAAGCAGTTGAACAGTCCCTGTGGCAGTCAATCGTACTGTCGCAACATGGCAGTTTTTAACTCTTGGATGGGATCACCAAGTACAATTGTTCTCCAGAAAGCGTCCAAAACATCCTCTATAGCAGTGGTTCTTAAAATCTGGTCGGCAGACCCTTGGGGACCCCAAGCGCTTTTCTAGGTGGTCCACGGAGGAGTGTCATTTAATGTTAAGATTTCCTTCTTTTACAGACTATGAAAGGCCTCGTCAAAAAATTGACAAATGTGCTTTTTCAAATTTGATCACTAAATTGTCTCCAATGTAAAACTCCGCTGTAACATGTGTTTCAATAAAGAATATTAGCTAAGAAAATTATTGCTTCCAACTCTATAGCCGCTACTGCAGAGTATTATTTCAAACTCGATGCCTACTGCTTTCTTAAAGGGAAAAAAAGTCTGTTGTAGCAGATGCAGTCTAAGAATTATTGAGGAATCTTCAAATCACTCAGAAATGTGTTAAGTGTCAGTGAGGGGTGTTCAAAATCTTGGGGGTCCGCGACATCAGGTTAATACATAAAGGGGTCCGTGGAAATCGAAAGTTTAAGAACGGCTTCTCCATTGGATTAAGTTCGAGAAATCTAGTTTGCCCAATCAGCGCAGCGAATAGCTTCCCTTTCCAAGTAATCTTCGACAAGTTGAACTATTTGTGGATGAGCATTGTGTCATTCATTAACTGGAAACCAGGATTAACTGCCCACTGAAAAGTCAAGCATATTATTCTAAAATCTTTGTGTATCTCACAGCAGACAGGAAGCCCTTGTTAAACACATACAGGCGAGTACGGTCGTTCAAACTAATGCCTGCTTAAACCATTGCACCTCTACCATCATAATGATCTTTTTCGTTGATGAGGAAAGGATGCATCGTGTTTTATGCTCTTTCCAAATACAGGTATACTGAAAATCGATGTCCAGGCTGAATTTTCATCCATCTATACAAAGCATGGTGATCCACTGAAATTTGATCTAAGGTGCATGTTGTTTTACGATGCTAAATGCCCTCATTTGTGTTTCGCAATGAGCAGGACTCAAGCTATGGGCTTCAATAACACAAGCTTCTATCAAAGCCATAAGAAAATTGTATACCATAAATCTCGGGCTTCAATGAAAGCATACAGCTCACGTGAGAGTAGTAAGGTGGAGTACAAATCCTCGACAGTCCTTCGTGCTCCTATAACCCCTCCACAGTGACAGCGCCACAGACATTCACGTGTTAACGGTGAATATATACGCATTCTATTCTGAATAGTTGCATGAGTCTTTGGTGGCATAATTTTTACCTTTTTGGTTCAATAATTCAAATAAACATAGACATAGCTTACAAATTCTCCTGATTTTTCACAAGAATGCATGTCTGAATGTAGCTACAAAAAATTCCAGTTTCTGCCTTGAACATAAGAAATGCTCTAAAACATAGAAAATACTTGCATGTTCAAAAATAGCAAATTTTAAAAAACGAACTGAAAGAAGAAAATCAAAATTCTGATTCTGATTTCTGAAGGTGACTTTTGAGATGATGTAAAGGTGGTAACATTCGAAGAGATTATTGTCCACAAACTTACACTGGAATCTCAAAATTTATCTCTTTCATGTTCTTTTTCTGCGATAAAACCGAGAGATAATAGGTCCCTTCAGCCCACTAATTTTCACGAGTCTTTTGTATATAAAATCCAAACTCAGTTGTAATGAGTACAGATATTCAATTATATGTACTCAAACGGACATGATTATGTGTCCAATTTAATTTCCATTTTGTGGCTTAGTGTAAAAGGTACACTGTACTCTTCGTGAATTTGTATGCTTGCATTTGAACTGGATACCAGCCTTGCAATGGCTACTACAAAAGAAGATCAAAGGGGAATCAATGTGGTGGCTCCATGCTTACTCACCTTATGACAAAAAATGACACTCATCTATGTCTTGTTGAGATTTATCTTTTCTAAGCTCATTCTTAGATTTATATTCTTTGTATATAAGTTACAGAAGAATTCCCATTCAACTATCTTCGTAAATAAGATTATCTTTGGTCTGTCTGTAGTCATTTAAAGATAACTCTTTAGGTAAATGAAGTTGAGCATTTATATCCAAATGTATTACCTTGAAATTTCATTGCGCAATTTCTACTTACAATAACTGCAGAGGAAAATACTTATTACGTGCAATGCTACTTAAAATAACTGCCTTTAAAATCTGTTTTTTGTCTAAATGTATAATGACATCAAACACCAGATCTTCATTAATTTTCTTACCTTATTCTAACAAGACATTACTCTTTAGCCCGTAATTAACTTACGGATATCCTTCCCAATTTTTTATGAAATTTTACTTATTTGGGGCTGTTTACTTTTTTTTTTAACCTTTTTTTAATTTTTCTAAACTAGAATATAAACTATACCAGAGTAATTTTCCGTGTAATCCATACAAATTCAAATTAATGGGTCTGTCATTACGATAAAAAATATATATTAGATCTTAAATTTTTTCTTTAGCTAGAACCACTATCTTTGCAAACAGAGTATCGGCACTTTACTTCATTAAATATACAATTCTAATTTACACAAAAAATACTCCATTAATTAAAGAATTACACAAAAATTTGTAATTGCGTTACATAAAATCTTATTTTATCTGTGTATTCAGGATTTAAGTTTAGTTTAAGGTGAACAATTGCTAATTATTCCAAAAAAAATTGCTTGAAAACATGAAAATCAGTAAAACACACATTATTTTTTTGAAAATATGTTAAAGAACACGTTCTTTTTTTCCAAAACAGAACTAACACATTCCAGATTCAACAAAATTTAATTTTAATAAGTATCAAAAATTGAATTCTGCATAGAACCTGCATCACAGAATTTCCTAACTTTTAATTAACTAATTTTTTCTAACTTATTTTTCTTTGTTACAAACTTTCTTCTTCGTGTCTTAAAAAAAGACAATCGCAAAGTGTTCCCTGTCAAACTGATAATTACTTTTAGAACAAGACTTTTCTTAATACCTGTAATAAATTTTCTCTAAGCTATCGAATCTACTTTTATGCTATTCACCTGGACACATTTATACGAAGAAAGGCGTTCTTTTTTCATGAACAAAGTTTACGCAACATGGATTAAATTTTTAAATCTGATACTATTTTCTTGTTCCTTAATAAAAAGCTCGCGTGCTTAGTAAAATAATAAAAGGTATTAAAAAATTAAATAATACACTTCATTGTGCTTTATTTATGAATTTTCATTTTATCAATTTATATCTATTTAACCTTTAGGGTCCCTATTATTAAATGAAAAAGAATATTTCCTTTAAAAAATTTGGTTACATTAGAAATGTAGATTAGAATATTTATATAATAATTAAATACAAAACAAATACAAAATTTCAATAATATCGTTAATTAGTGCTAAAAAATTAAATTGGTACTTTTTAGAACCGTTGTGTCACTTAAGTTGAAAATATTTCACAACTTTTAAAATCAAGAGCACAGCATTTCACTATACTTTTTACTATATTATACAACAAAATACATTAAATCCCGAAAATAATTTTTTTTTCATTAAAGTATAAAAATAAGCACATTTCACATTTTGAGCGGGGTTAACTAAGTGTAGATTTTTTTCACACACTTCACAACTGTCACGCCATGCCACTGCAGACTGAAAGAAGGCTTTTGAAGAGCCACATGTGCTCCCTATGCTGTTAAACCAGACCTCGCATTTAAGCATATCTGAAATGAGATAATACTGAAATGACTGACAAAAAAATTACAGTAATAAATTTATTCAAGCACAAACATACTCAGTGACTATTTAACAATACTCACTAAAAGAAAATTATATAGAAATAATTATAAATTAATATCAAGGATTTAAATTGCACTATCCATAGAAGAACGTTGCCATTGCCTCCTCAGAACTCTAATCTCCTTGGAGAGAATTCACAGATTTGCCACTGTAAAATTAGCAAATAAGGTCAGAAGCTACGATGAAGACCACATCTCTTAGAAGAGCCTTTAATGATGGGAAGGGACTGACAAGGCTCCGCAGTTCATCAACACTTTACTTTGACAGAGACATCAGAAAAGAGTTCCTTTTTGAATATTGTTCCCTAGACTTTCTTCAAAAACCTATTCATCCCATCAGGCCGCCTTCTGAAGGTGAGATATTTTTAGTACTATGCTCTAAGAAAGAATTAACATAAGCTTTATTGCAGAAAGATGTCCATGCAATCTATTTACTCTCCCAAGAAAACCACGTAATTATTTTTACAGATGGTTCCTCTGATAATTCCTTTACCAGAGGAGGTGCGGGAATTCAACTCATTCACTCTTCCGGTGCTAACTCTGAACTCAAAATTCCCACAAATCAAAGAACATTAAACTTCGCTAGTAAAATAATTTCAATAAAGAAAGCCCTCTCTTTTTACGTGTCACGCACGTTTCCCAGATGATGCAACGGAAAGTTTCGTTATTTTCTCAGTCCCAGAATCAGTTCTCGAGGCCATTTGCAATGAAGATACCAACTTACACAAGGTATTAACATTTTCCTCAGGCAGCTTAAAAAACCGAGGATACTCCTGTGGATTCCTACTACGTGGCCATTGGGGGTAGTAAATGTGCGGACGGCCTCGCTAAGGAGGCTCGGGACTTGGATCAGCCTTCTACTGTCACCTAGGAGGATGCAAACGTGGTCGCCAAGCGCAAAATTTCTATACATTTTTAACCAGCGTTTCATAAAACCAACTATCTCAGAGCTCAGTTGCTCTAGAAATTTGTCTTCTACAGTAGCAAGACTCCGCACGGGTCATTTCAAAGGTATGCAAATATTTTTAGGTAATTCCCGATCTTACCCCATCTGCAGAAATTGTCCGCAAACCCAATTAACACCAGACTGTACTTTTGGCTACAAGGCTATTTTTTATCTCTTTTTAAACTTGATGCATCCTCACAGAACATTCTTTACAGCCTTCAAGCTCCAGATCTGGTCTTGCTTGTTATTAGAGCTTTTGGATCAATATAGAAATGCACTAAATCCATAAACAAGACAAGAAGAAGGATTTAAATTTGTATCTAAAAATTATTAATGACAAAACAATTGTTCTTCATTTTTAAGCCAAATAGTATGTACAATAGCTTAATAGATTCGACAGTATTTAAAAATAAGTTAAAACAAATTACATCAGAAATTTCTGCTTTCTTCCAACGGTACTTAAAAAAGCACCACTTCAAAAAATCTCTTGGAAAGGCTTTCATTTTTTAAATTTGTAAAACACATTATTTCACAGGGCTTATTAAAATAAGAAAAATACACAGTGTACTTATCCATGCATGTTGAGATGTTTTAAGCAGAAACTTTACATCGCATATCATACAAGAGTATGGTAGCTGAAATGAGACACAGCGGGATATTTTTACTTCTCAACAATTTTGATCTTCAGAAAAGCTATGAATTCCATCTGTCAATGACAGGGGGGAACTGTTTAGCATTGATCCTGAAACATAGCATTGGTAATGGATGAATAGAATAGTTTTAATAGTAGTACATAAAGGTGCTTTAAGGATCTGATGAAAGAGTTAAATAATTCTGAAAGCGTAATGCATTAGCGTGTCTTAAAAGCTGATCTGATTTATACTAAATTAGGTTATAAAGTCCTTAAATTCAGTTGCCGTAGATTTGTCGCAAATACTAAATATATTGCTTCAGATTGAAAAGTTAATGAAACAAGCTCACAGCAATGTAGTATCTTCTGTGTACATTTTATTTCTGAACAAAATAATTGAACGGTTATTCTTATAGTGCTAAAAACGTCGTACATGTGAATGACTTGGAGTAAATTAAAACAATGTAAATGCTTAACGCTTCTGTTTTATTTAATTCGCGATGTTCAAAAAGCTAAGTAGTTAAAAATTGTGTCTATATATAATTAACGCTGAAAAATAATTTTTTTTCCTAAAAGTTCTTTGTTCTAAAAAAAAAATTATATGATAGTTAAAGTCGACTTCTACATACTGTCTGATTAGTACTCATATAGTTTCCATGCAAGAATTTTAATGCAGTTTCATTTTCCACGTGTCTTACACAAGAATTCCAACATTTTTGCTTTCATACACACACATCTATAACTAAAATCATCTTTATTTTTTCATAATTATTTCAGTTTCTTATGTAATGTGTTACTAAGCTTACGTGCTTCTCAATATCCATTCGTTCGTAAATGCATATGATTTTTAAAGTATTAAATGAGACCTATCACCTGCGAGGTTTTTCAAATTTTCAAAAGTAAAACAAAGTTAGTCCATATTCCATAATATATGTACATGTTTGTTTTTAAACTACATACACAATTAAATATATGTTAAATCAATAAAATGTCTTATCTATTCCAATATCTTGAGGCAGTATTAAGATATCCGACCACTTGTGAAAACTTTTTTTTTAAAAAAAAAACGGAAATATGGGAATTTGGGAGGGGGGGGGGTATAGATTTGTTTAGTACATTTTAAGAAAAATATGCTAAAACTTCGAAGAGAAAAGTAAATTATTATTACTAAAATGAAAAAATAAATTGGTAAACATTTACAAAAAATGACATAAACGGTGCCAATTCTGCACCAAAAGTTTATCAACGAATTTTCAGTTTTTCAATTCTGATGTGTTGCTTTGTTATTCATTTTTGAAATGATCTTCAGGATAAAAGATATTTTAATTTTTACAAAAACCAGTGCACTTTATCTTAGTTATTATATGAAATTGCTTTAAAAAACTGTGTTTATATTAACATAAGGGACTGTAAATTAAGTAATAAAACAGTGATTGATAAATCTGAAGGTTAAAACACTTCTACTCTTATACAGAACATACACAAAAAAATTTCAGTCAATTATTTTCAAAGTTTTTTTAGCAATCGCTGTCCCCGTATGAGCATTTTTTTAAAAAAACACACAATTCGAGTAAAATGCGTTTTAAAGTAGACATCTTGCGTAAAGTAATGGCATTTGCTTTCACTAAAACACTTGTAGTTTTTGTTAAAGTGAACGGAAAATAATACACTTGGTATTTTTATAAAGCTAATAAGATGGCCTATAAAATAAAATCATAAAAAAATTATCAACTTTTGGCAATTCACAATTTTAGGGTAGTTGGATACCTTAAGCTATAAAGAACGAAAACATTACTATATTCATAAATTTATTCAATATTAGTTGTGTGCACTTTTGTTGTATCATTTCAGTGGAGAGAACAAATTATTTTCCATTTTATTGAAGCTGATAAGCAATTAGATTGATTGATAATTTTATTAACTTAAACCAATAATCCATATGTATATATATTCCAACATCAGGATTATTGATGATAGACATTCTGGTTTTGAACCAATGTCTGTGGCGAAGACGCCTGACCTTCACCCAATTGACACCCATTTCTTCAAACTGGCATTTTATGACCGTGATGGCATTGATTCTCGACAGCACTATCTCGTCTACACGACTATTTTTTAATACTGCCAAAATTCGAAACGAAGATCTCAATATTATCGTGTTCTTGGCTATGACAGCCTAAATTCGCAACTCCATGAATAAGTAAAAGATCGTACTCTAAATTATATTTCATCCATTTTTCTCATTATTATAGTTAAATTACAGTACAATATGAAACTTCATATTGCTTAAGAAAACAATTACATTTGCCAGATTTCTTTAATATCGAGTTTTTAAATTTATTTGTATTCAATTAACTCAGAAGACTCAACAAGTTTCATGTTTTCTTAGCCTTTTTAAATTAATATAAATAAACACCTAAGCATTTATGATTCCATATTTTCACACTTTTTTTATTTTTCTAGTTAACAATGTGAAGCATTCGGTCTGTAAAATGTTTGAACTTTTTAAAAAACGCATAACACGACATTTTTTCCCCTTTTTTTTGTTTTGTTTTTTGCTTAGATGCTCATTCTAATTAATATATGAACCATTTTCTTTGAAAGTGGTTTCTTTGAAAGTCCATTTTTGACAAAAAAGTTAGCTAATGATAACATTGCTATGCAATCTGCTACGAACTTTTTATCTATGAATATTTCCCCTAAACATTCTTCAAAATTTTCATCATTTTGTCAATATAAATTTGTAGTAAGTGAAATTACAAATATAATTACTTTGGAAGTGGTAAATATTTCATATCATATAATATAAAATGAACTTCTACCACTCTGAAAGAAAACAGCTCATACTCTCATTGAACTTTCTGCAGACGTTGTGACGGATCTATACGGTCTTTTACTAAACTCTTCTTTTTTTCATTAAAGAAATTTATTTATTTCAACCAATCTTCACCGAGAACCAGGCGTGATTTATGTAAATAAGATATATTACATAAGTTCGGTTTTCGCGAGTTAAGAAGTTAAGGGATAGGAAGTGAGAAGTCAAGTGAATTAAAGATCGAGAAGTCGGCACGAAGTTGTTGGCAAGTCTACATAGCCTGATGCGTGTGGATGTACGCGAAGAGAAGCGGATTGAAAATAGTGAAATTCATTATTACTAAACGTGGAGTCTTCACTAATTCTACAAGCCATTAAAAGGGTCTGAAGACGTCACGAAGGAACCGCCTCTATAAAATACAAGGTCAGTGACGTAGTTCAAGAAATTCAGATTATTCGCACGTGGCGTAGTTGTAATTGTGCGTGTTTAAGCTTTCCTAGAGTCAGTTGAAAAAAATTCTGTATATTCCGCTAGTATTGATTCCCCTCTTCATTACTCCACTCTCAATTATTTATCTTAAATTGAATTGTGTTGCTTCTAATTTATTTACCGATAAACATCAATAAATCTGTTTGAATTGCAATTATGTCTTTTGATCATTTAAGTCCTCCTACACATCCAGCCGGATTTTCAGATAGACAGGAAGGTATTAGTGTAAGGGGTGACCTTAGGTCACCACAACGTAACAAAAACATGATTGTCAAGTCATTTAATAATTCTTATTACGTTCTTCTTTTTAGAAGTGTTAAAATATATTTACAATTATTCCGGTTGTGTTTACATTGATTATAACTTAAATTTGACTCAAATTTTAAACTCTATTCATTGAAGCAAATCGAATATATATATATATATGTGTTGTTGTTGTGTGTTTTTGTTGTTTGTGTTTTTTTTTTTGTTTTGTGTTTGTTGTGTTGTGTTGTGTGTGTTCGGCATAAGACAAGTTTGCTTGCCCAGAAAAACAAATTACTAAAAGAAATCCCATAATATTAAAAATATTCTTTATTACAAATGTTCATCTCATAATATAATTTCTATTGTTATATGGCTCAAATTTAATAGTATGTTCCGATATTTTAAAATTATTTTGCTATAGTGTTAAAAAAATTTGGATGGGATATAAGCCTATGAGAAAATATTTATCATACGTACAAAGCATGTTTGATGAAGAATATTTTGAAGAAATGCATCTAGAAAACTTCTGATAAGAATTGCTCGGTTAATCTATAAATAAAAATAACTAGTAACAAGGCTCTTACTATAAATATTTATTGAATATGCTCTCATGTTTGCTAGACGGATTTTATTTGGATCCAAATGGAAATTTCTTGTCTCAGTTGGGTAATACTTATTGAAGAATTAGACCAAAAATATTGCAATACAAATAAGATATATAATAAAATTGGCATATTTAAAAAAATTATTTTTTGTTAGATTTGTGTATTTTCGACTTTGATTTGCTTACATAGCACAAACTTAAGATGTTATCAAATTTGATGATTTTTTTTTTCAAGATCCCGAAGAAATGTAAATAATTTCTAAGAGTTAAAAGTATTTTACGCACACCATATTCTATTACTTACACAATAAGGAAAAATTAATGTTAGCGCTATATATATATTTATACTACTGACCCGGCCACGCGTTGCTGTGGCTTTGTTTTAATACGTTAGTTCAATATTATTTTAAGCTATTCAATGCAGTCAAATTAATATTCGTTTATAATTTTGAAGGGTGAAATAAAGTATAAAACAACATAATTATTTCAATTTTGCATTTCATTCATCTCCAATTTGAATGTAATATAATGCAGGAATTACTAACGAGGTCGTTAAGTAACAACATATGAAGATTTAATTTTTTAAATGTGGTGAATAACGTTGATTCTTTGCAATTTTTAAAATTATTTTTATCATTTTAACAACATCGTATAACAACAAATAACTTTATACAACTAATCGCTAATCGGTGCACAATATTTTTCGGTAACCCGTATTTTGCTAACTCAAATAGATTCAACGGTTACCGCACACGTGAGCATGTAACATCTAGGTGCCCATTCGAGAAACGTGGATTTTCTAACTCCATGTATCAAATGAATATTATTCGGGTTTCCGATTCATTTATGGTCATCGCGAAAGCCAAACGAATCGGAAATTGAAGCCTTTTGAATGGTATTAGAGATTCTGACGGTATCAGTGGAATACGTGGCAACAGATTCCGTAGTAGCAGAACCGATATATATATATATATATATATATATATATATATATATATATAAGCCTCCCTCAGTCACCTTTGTTTTTAATACTGCAGTTGCAATGAAGTATATTTTTAAATAAGTTTTATAAGTTTCCAAAATCTCACGGATACCTTTCATCTTTAGTATTCTTGTCATTTTATTCTCAAAAGTAAGATGTATTGAAATCTTTTCTGTGTATGTGTGATTTTTGAATAAAATAAAAAATATAGAATTTAAAAAATAAAATTTTGGTCACTACTATACAAACAGCTCTCATAATTTGGCTAGAAGTAAAAATTCCCTTGCATCAAATATAATCTTGAAGGAACATAAGTTTCTTTTAATAACGCTACATGCTCATTTTATATGTTTCTATTACTGAAAAAAATGTTAATCTTATGAAGGGCTGTTACTCTCTGAATACGTAGATGACGCTCTTGTCTTCTCTTTTTGTATAGAGGTATTTTAAGATATAAGAGGTTATTTTTGTCGCGCGAATAAGAAGTAAAATCTTTCATCCTCTCAACCTGTTACTACTTCTTTTGAAAGACGAATCTTAAATGTGCTTTCCATCATGTAGTTTTGAGTATGTTTTTCTTAAGAAACAGAAATTTTCTCATTAAGGAAAATAACTTATAACACATTTACTTACCTAATTTTATTACTACGTATACAAACTTGATGTCAAGCATATGGTAAATGCTACACGCTCCGACTTTAAAAATTGATCTAAGGAAACATATATTATATTTCATTAACATTTATATATTTCCTACTATTTATAAATAAAATACATTTCTCAATTTTAAAAATCATTACAAAAGTATAGGATAAGATTGAAGTAAATTCTTGCCATGCTTATTCTTTTCACTATGAAAATATAGATCATTCA
>BMAO01032572.1:0-14635 GCA_019973975.1 Trichonephila clavata | reverse complement strand
ACAAGAAAAATCCTAAATTTCAAGAAACTTTTCAGTTTCCCAAATTATTCTTGAGTAAAATATTAAATTGCTTCAAAGTTTTTCAAAGAAATGCTAAATCAGTACTCATACCATTCCAAAATTAGGAACTTATGTATTAAACTGCCAAATAATTTTGCCAAGCAAAAACACATCAAGAACTTTAAAAAATTATGTTATTATTATTACTGTGTTCAAACATGAGCAAGAACAGCTCCATTTATTGGCTGTATAATGCAACAACATCCCACCAAATCAAATGTCTATACATAAAGCCAGATTTGGTTTCATGATCCTAATTCTCAATAAATATATAATTGATCCAAGTACTCTTCTTGGGTCAATATTTGTAAGTAACTTAATGCGAAAAATTTATTCAGGACTTATAAGCAGGATAATATCAATATTCATGAGTCTTTTAGACTTTTATATTTATGTAAAAATAAATCGATATAAAGCACAAATCTAATCAATAATGATAAATCTTCTACAAATTGTGCAAATACCTATAAATGCTTATTTGTAATACATAATAAAAAAAATTGTACAAGTGTGTGATAGGTTTATACCACAGTCAAACTCTGAAAAACAAATGTTGTGCTAATAGGTACCACACAAATATATTACAATTATTCAATTATTTATTTTGTAAAAGAATTAGGGATTCAAAAATGACTTTTTTATTTTCATCATGTAAGAGTGAGCAGGACTTTTATATTCCATAAATGGACATAAACATATTCTATTATACACAGATTTTAATTAAAAAACTTTAATTTATTATATTTGGAAACCAATTCTCGATCAATCATATCTTTTACCTAAAATAGCACAGCGAGTAAGGACTTTCAAAATGTTGCGTAATTTTTACATGTAATTTTACAAATGGTAAATGATAATTTTGACTTCTAATGTTTAAAAATGGTACTTGATTAATCATCAAGTATAAACATTAAAGAAGCTGTAGTAAATTAAAATATTTTTCCATTTCTATAGTGAATGGTTCTCAAAAATGTTTCTTTTTCCCTGTAATATTCTAAAATTATTGAAAACAACAAGTTTTTGATTTATATGTATGTATACCTGTTTTTGATTCAACATGTATGGTTATATATCAGATTTTTGCATCCTAATTTTTTAGATAATTAAATACTAAAGTATCTCTGTTAACTACTGTGAAGATGAGTAAAATTTAGATCAACTAAACATATGTTCTATTGTGTGTGTGTGTTGGATACACCTGGTCCTTAATTTTACCAAAAACATATCAATCACTTGCAAAATATTATTTTGGGGGGGGGGGGACATTAAGGTATTTTCAATATTTAAAACATTGAATACACTAAAAAATCTCTTGCAATGAAACCCTCTGTTAAGGTTTTCATATGCAAATCACTTAATGTTATTTGCAATGCATTTATTTTTCTGTACAATATTCTTCTGCTTCTATTCTGTTTTGTGAAAGGCAAGCTTATCTAGGAAGGAATGGAAAGTGCTGGACTTAATCAGAATGTAACGTTTGCTATCCCTGTATTAAAAGAATTTTTAAAACATTTTTTTACATAATTATGCATGTATATGTAACTACTCATGAATTTAAAGCTTATAAAAATGTAAAATAAAAATAACGTGAAATTTAAAATGTCAGTTGTAGTATAGTAAAATTGATAATTAGAAATTTTCTTTTATCGTAATTGTTTTTTTTAATATTAGGAAAAGTTAATGCAATCAGTATTTTAAGAATATAGATAGATACGTGCTTCTCAATTTCTATATGATCTAGCTCTTCAGTATCAAACTGATTTATTCCCTGATTTCTGGAAAAATAGTGGAATATGAATCTCACAAATTATTAAAATATATTGTATGTTCTTCACCATACAGCATTATACATTTATGGATGCATATTTTTTAAAGTACATATGAACTTCATTAATTTACTTGTATTTGTAAGTGTATTGTTCTGAAAATTACAAAACAATGACTTTGCTGAGCCAGTTCAGTTTCAAAATCTTATCTATCATGCTTGTTAAATTAGTGAAAATAGTTATATAAAGAGAAAAAAGGAAAAAAAAAATGTAGGTGGGTTCAACTGCATACTTATTCATCAGTTAGAAAATCAGAGCAGGTCCCAGAAGTAGAACCCTGGTTTGTTTTTTCGTGTCTGCAAAATTGAAATGCTTTCAAATCGACACATTTATCAACATACAGTACAATAAAATTTCAAATGACTGCAACATAGAAAATGTATAGATATATATTAACATTATATACACAGTTATGATGATATTTCTATAAATTTAAAAGTATTTTGTATTGCTTCTAAATGGATGGCAAAATTTCAGAGAGATTTTATTCCAATAAAATTTAACAGAACAAATTTCTTTATTAAGACAGTTCAGTTTCAAATTTTTGTCTGTAGTGCTTGTAAAATTGTCGAAAATAATCTTAAAATAACAAAAACAAGTATTATAAAAAAAATAAGTCAATTCCTTCTTAGGTAAGAAAAATTTTAGTTACTTTTTATCAAATAATTATAGTTAATATAAATATGTGTATACATATGAAGAATCACAACATTAAGTGACAATTAATTTTTATTAATTATCATTAAAGTATTGAATTGCTATCCAAAACAAATGTGTTTCAAATTTCAGTTCAACTAAATGTTTTAAAATGTGAGAAAAAACCTTTTAATTTTGGACACAAGTCGCCAAAATGGTCACTATGTCGCCAAAAATGATGCCAACATGGATGTATTTATAATTATTAGAATAATTAGTTTTAATCAATTAATTTTTTTTATTAAATTCTGTATTGTCAACCAAAATAATCATGTATATAAAATTTTAGCTCAATCGACCACTTTAAAATGTATTTTACTAACGATTGAAAATTTGAACAACATAAATAAATATTGAGAAAGTGTGAACTAATAGTAGGAATTGAAAGAAAAAAAACGTAGGTAATCAACTACATACTTAACAAACACAGAGCATTCAGAATAGATCACAGAAGTGGTATCCTGATCTGTGTATGTTTGCAAAATTAAAATTCTTCGAATTCGAAATGCTCAGAAAATATTTCAGGCTCTTTTTAAAACTTTAAAAATCGTCAGCGTATTTGATAAAAACAAAAAAAAATATTGAAAATGAAATAATTAAAAAGTACACACATTTCAGTCGAAATTTCTTTTGGAACAACTTCTTTCATTTGTTTTTGATAGTAGATGTAAATACGAAAATTCCGCCAAAATACTCAGTCGAATCAAACACGTGGCTATTTGTTTTGTATATCATCACGTGATTATGACGTCAGGTGTATCGAGTCCATTTTCAAGCAGGTTCGACAAGCAGTTTAAAAACGAAAATATTTATATATTACGCCCCTTAATCAAGCTATAGGTCGTTATGCTATTATCCTCGAAGAGTTTTTTTCGAAATTCACTTTAGATTTTTTTAAAATTCAATTTTTATGCGATTTTTCAGTTAAATGGAGATATGACGTCATCAGCCATGTCAAATCATAACTTTGCGAAAATTAAGGTTTCGAGCTGTTTTGGGGGGAATTTTAACACATTTTATAGTAAATATACTTATTTATGGTTGTATTTATTCGTTTTTTTTACTCTTAGTGGAGATATACATTTGTTTTTCGAAAAAATAGTTGTAAAATTTTTTTTTCTAAATTTAATTTTTCCGATTGGCAACACTAATTTGATAACAGTAGATATTTTCGTATTTGATTTCCAACATATTATGTCTTTTTCATTTCTTTAAAAAAAGGGGGTTTTTTTATACAACTTTTTCAGACTAAATAATCATTCTATACTGATGGAATGGGGTAATATGTACCATTAAAGTTTACTAATTACTAATCTTCAGGCGATGTCATTTGGTTCTAGGTTTAACTTTGGCGCCTAAAACCTGTGCCATGATATGAATCTCAGATGGATTGTAATCAAGTTAAGTTTATCCACCGTATTGAATTTGCGTAACTGTGTATAATTTTTGTTCAAATTATTTCTTATTTCCTTTTGTGGTTTGTAATAATGCATGTTGATTGCGCAATGGAACAACTACCCATCTTGCAAGGCCTAAAGCTACTATTTTTATTGTTGTAACCACTTTTAAAAATATTTACTTTCCATAAAATGTTCTATTTCATTTTATGCTCCTGATTTATCTTAGCTGTACTATGATTATCAAAAAAGCTTGATTACACTCTTCAAATCTTTTTGCTGTATCTGAAAATTTTTTGTAACCCAAGCACAACCACAGACTGATAATACCACCAACATTCAGGTTAACAAGAATAAGGAGAAGCAAATGTGAAAACCCAAGATCCTTGCAACTGTTTTGTACCATAATATGAACAAATGTTTTTGCATTATTGACTCTAAGAATAACAAAATTAATAAACAACATGGGGAGGCAAAATTTTTTCAGATACAGCAAAAGGATTTAAAGATGTAATCCTAAGATTAATCAGGAGCATAAAATGAAATAGAACATTTTATGGGAAGTAAATATCTTTAAAAGTGGCCACAACAATAAAAATAGTAGCTTTAATAACCTTAGGCATTGCAAGATGGGTACTTTTTCCATTGCACAGTCAGCGTGCATTATTACAAATCACAAAAGTTGTGTGTGATAAGAAAAAATTATACACAGATACATGAGTTTAATACGGTGGATAAACTTAACTTGATTACAATCCATCTGAAATTCATATCATGACACAGGTTTTCGGCGCCAAAGTTAAACTTAGAACCAAATGACATTGCCTGAATATTAGTAATTAGTACACTTTAATGGTATGTATTACCCCATTCCATCAGTATAGAATGATTATTTAGTCTGAAGAAGCTCCTGATTTATCTTAGCTGTTCTATGATTATTAAAAAAGCTTGATTACACTCTTCAAACCTAACATCGATGAAATATGGAATTAGCCGATAAAGGTAAAAAGCAATAACCTTTTTTGGTACTTTGCGTATTATTGCAAAAATTGCCAACTTAATTAATAACTCACCAAATTGGCAACCATATGCTTCATTTCATATAATGTCGCCAATAGGTTGCGATAATATGTAAGTACAATAGAAAATGACACTCCATTCAAACTAATTGGGATTATTAGATTGCCAATATTGTGATTTAAAATTAGAATTTATGATACTTACATATAAGTGTCATCACAGCCAAATTGGCACCATGCTAATCGCTCCTTGATATCAAAACAACTAAGATTCTGTGTTTGTGTTTTTATGTGAAAAAAAATCAGTCGGATTTTGTTGGGATATAGTGTGATTTGCTTAGTGCCAGTTTGGCTGCGGTGATGCTAATACGTAAGAACACGAAGGCTAATACAAATTTTTATTAACGTATGAGATTTTCTGACATTTTCTTTTTGTTCTGAGCTGTGTATTGTAGTTTCGTCAAAATTAGACTTTTATTTTTATATTTAAGGTTTCTACTATATGTAAGGTTGTGAACTATTTTGGGGGATTGTAGCACATTTTACAGTAAATTATTTATTTATGGTTGTATTTATTCGTTTTCTTACTCTTTGTGATGGAATTTTATTTGTTTTTTGAAAAAAATCGTCCTAAAAAAATGTTTTTTCTAAATTTTGTTTTACCGTTTGGCAACAATTGACTTTCGATGTGTTATAACGTATTTATCCTTTTCCGAAAATTCAAAATAGATAAAGGATGTTATTTTTGTGCAGCTTTTTCAAACAAAATGGTCATGCTATTATGGTTGAAAATGGACATGGTATACTGTTAATTTTTTACAGCTTTTTCAAACTAACTGGTCATGCTATTTACGGTTGAAAATGGACATGGTGTACCGTTAAAGTGTTCTGTTATTCAGGTAATGATTTAGTTCTAAGGTTGGTTGGATTGTCGAATTGGACACTTATCCCGCCGTGAGTGGGTGATACTAAAGCCTAGCCACTGCATTAAATTTATGTATCTGTGTAATTTTTGTTGATGATTATTTCTTTTTTACTTTTGTGGTTTGTAATGTATGTTAATTGAATAATGGAAAAACTACCCAGCTTGCAAGGCCATTTCTATTGTTCTCGCCACTTTAAAAGATATTTACTTTCCGTAAAATGTTCTATTTCATTTTATGCTCCTGATTCATGCCAGCTGAACTATGATTATCAAATAAAGCCTGATTACACTCTCTAAACCTTTTTGCTGTATCTGAAAAAAGTTTGCTTTCCCCATGTTGTTCATTATTTTTGTTATTTTTGAAGAATCAACAATGCAGAAAACATCTGTATGTATTTTGGTACTAAACAGTTGTAAGGGCCTTGGGTTTGTGTGGTTGCTTTTCCTTATTCTCGCTAACTTGAATATTGGTGGTATTATCAATCTACTGATGCATTTGCATTACTATTCATCTGATGTTGATATCACGCAACAGAAGGTAGTTGGCCCCAAAGTAAGTAAAACTTGGAACTAAAACATCGCCTGAATATTAGTACACTTTAACGTATGTCTTGCCTACTTCCATCTAATAGCTTATATCAGTACATTTCAGCAGTACTTCTTGCCTACTTCCAACTGCATAGCATGACGATTTGGTTAAAATAATAAGTATGATCACAACCTATTGCAGCATTATATGAAACAAAGCATATGCACACATAGAAGACGACACTTAGGAAATCGTGGTTGCCAACTTCTGAGTTATTAATAGAGTTGCAATTGTTGCAATTATACATAAGTACCAAAAAATCTTCCTATGACATTTCAATTCTTACATATATTGTCACAACCTATTATTATTACAACATTACATGAAATGAAGCACATGGTTGCCAATTGAGTCCATAAAACACATTTGAAATCAGCGTTGCCAACTTGGCGAGTTATTTTGGTTGGCATTGGTACGATAAAATGTTAGCACCAACATTTCCTTCCATTGAAAAAAAAAAAGGGCACTGCTTTTCCTGATACTTATGAATTAGAGTCAAAGCGGCACTTTTTTCACCAAAATTTGACTTTTTCTTCATATAAAACATATAAGAATCTGTTATTTTGATATTGTGGTTCAAATTTTGTTGCGGTTATTCCAATATGTACCCTTTTCCTTTTATGGGCAAATTCCATGTTTTTCCATTGGAACAAAAAAGAAGAAAAATGTAACTAAAGAAAATGACACTCATTTCTAATTGATTGTTAATGTTGTGATCTAAATTAGAATTTCTATCTACATATAAGACTTTTTGACATGCTTCTTTTGTTCTGAGCTACTTATGGTAGTTTCTTCAAAATCAAACGTTAATTTATCTATTTAAAGTAGCTTTTTGGTTTGGATTAATATTATAATTACTATATGTAAGGGTACTTTGATATGTATTTATTTTCTTTTATCAATTTTAAATATTTAAGATTTTATTAAATGTGTGTGTGTGTTTTTTGTGTGTTCAAAATTGAGTTTTTAAGCGGAACAATAATTTGTGATGCTATTTATAAACAGAATCTTAGATCATTATACAAATATCAAAGGGGTATTTTGTTACAATCAATGAAACTACACCTTCACTTCTCGCCTGCTTTTATTCTCATGCCATTTTCTGTCGTTGAAAATAAAGATTATTGCTATTCTTCCTTCACCGGCATATTCAATGTTTTCTTCATTGTAGAAAAATATTGCTTAAAATATAACAGAAAGAAAATGACACCAAATTCAAATTAATTGCTGTTAACATGTTGGTAATATATTGAAGATAATGCTTCCTATTTATGAGAAACCTGAATGTACAATGTTTTTTTGAGTGTCACTGTTTTTTGCCGTATGGTCCCTATGACCGATAAGAACTCATCTTTGTTTTAAATGAAAAAAAAATCAAATTTTTTTTAACAAAAAAGGGGCTATGCGCTGAAACTATGATGAGATGCACTCCTTGAACAGATTTTTCATCATGACTTAACTTTACCCTTCTGACAATCTTGCAAACCAGAAAACTGTATCATTTGTAATGGTTAATTTTTTAGCAACATGGTTTATTATTTGTTTCATTTAGTACTGTTGTTGGTTCTGGGCTATTTCTATGGGGACCTGTTATATCTGTTTTAGGTAGATTTTTTGGTTTTAGTTCATACTAATTAATTTTTTTAGTACTGAATTACATTTAATACTCTATATTAAATGTATTACAGAGATGTTAGATAGCATTGCACCCATACCTCATATAATACTAATTTAATTTTTTTTTCAGTTGAAAGTTTCCTAATGTTTCTTATTTATGATAGCATTTAGTGAGAATCACTTTATCATCATAAATTTTTTCTTTCGGTTTATCTATTGCAAGTTATTTCACCCATAGTTCCCATAGCAGAAACTTACTACTGCTATCACATTTCTAATAATTTTTATTTATATTTGCATTCATTCATATCTATTTACTCTTTAGCATGCTAATTTTCTCTCTTACATTGAAATATTTGTTTTTGTTAAATTATTTATTTTTAAGCCAAATTGCAATTTGTTTAAAATTATTTATAATGTGAACATTCATTTGAAAAAAATATTTTTAATTTTTGGTTATACTAAATACAGGATTTTACCCTCCCTAAAAAAATATTTTGATTGCTATAATAGATGAATTTTGGTTTTTAAAACTTAATCCGTGCGAAGAACGGGCATTTCAGCTATCATTTAATAAATTCTTCATTCGTAAAGATATAATTGCATGAAACTATTTTTCCGTGTGTCGAACATTTCAAAAAATCCTCACAATTTTACTTCAAGATTAAAATTACAAAATTTCTCTACTTCTCTGTCTTTTTTCAACATACAACTATTTTTAAAAAAGCTACATTTTCGTTTCTGGGGCCTAAAAAATTGCAACGAAAGAATTGAAATGTGAGTGAGGGATTTTTAAAGTCGCACTGTTCACCTACTCCAGAGTTTTTTGGCGACGGACTTCGAAATTTTCAATTTAAAACTTTTAGAATCAGTGATTTTAAAAAAAAAGCCAAAAAACTTTTTTGAACAAATTTTAATAAAATACTTAAATCAATCATTTAATAATTTCTTCTTTTATGAAGGTAATTGCATGAAACTTTTTTCCCCCAGTGTTGGAATATTTCAAAAAATCCTCAAAATTTTACTCCAAGAATTAAAATAGTAGTGAAATTTTGTAATTTGAAAAATTTATACTTTCTGTCTTTTTTTCAGCATACAACTATTTTTGAAAAGACTACATTTTCGTTTCCGGGATATAAAAAATTGCAACGAAAGAATTGGAAAGTGAGTGGGTGATTTTAAAATTCACCCTGTTTGCCTATTCGAAAATTTTTGGTGACGGACCTCGAAATTTTCATCTATTCTCAAGTGACGAGGACGACACCTGAGCTTTCACCCATCTTTAATAATTACCACACCACACCCAACGCAAGAACAAATTTCGAAAAAGGGAGTTTTTATGACATAGTTAAAGAAATCACTCACATCGCGTCACACACACACACAAGTGCTATCGGCCTGAGGGAAACACGAAATTTCCATGGGGATGAAGTTATTCACTCAGGAAAAGGAAAGAATTGGAAAGTGAGTGGGTGATTTTTAAATTCGCACTGTTTGCCTATTCAAGGGTTTTTGGTGACGGACCTCGAAATTTTCAACCATGCTCAAGTGACGAGGACGACACCTGAGCTTTCACCCATCTTTAAGAATTACCACACCACACCAACGCAAGAACAAATTTCGAAAAAGGGAGTTTTTATGACATAGTTAAAGAAATCACTCACATTGCGCACAAACACACAAGTGCTATCGGCCTGAGGGAAACACGAAATTTCCATGAGGGTGAAGTTATTCACTCGGTAAAAGCCCGTGCAATGCCAAGGAGGGAAAGAAATCAAAGTAATTTCGGAAAATAATATTGGAAGTGCTGAATTTGTTAAGATTGAGTGAATATTAACGTCCCACTGTTCAGCTACACGAGGCCTTTTGGGGACGGTTCACGTAATTTTGAACCGTGGTCAAGTGCTCTCGACAGATTTTACGTGCATCGTTCCCCTACACTGCGGGTCTTCAGTGGTACTAGGATCGAGAATTTGTGATAAGAAGGGAAAATGTTAAGCGACTAAGCCATGACATGCACTCACATCGTACGCGTGAAACCCCACAAAAGTTTCGTCGTTAGAATAAAAGGAGGAAATTAACATGGGGATTAAGTTATACCCTCGGTATAAGCCCGTGCAATGCCGGGCCATGAAAGCTAGTACAAAATAATATCACTAACAAAGCTAGAAGATTCAAACCAGATTTAAAGAAACACACTCTAAAAATAATGATAGAGTCTATTATAGAAGAATTAACTAAGCGTATGTATAACATGGAACAGAATTAGAACTTTAAAATGTAAGAAGCCAAAAGAGTCAACAGACTAAAATGAAGACCTGTTATGATTTCTAAAGCTGTTGCTGAATTAGGACCAGCAAAATTAGGGTTAAATATATTTTATGGATCCTACCTTCCCCTGTTCAGCAGAAATTTTATACATAACAGGAAAACATACCAATATTGAAAAGTTAGGCCTAAAACCAACCATGTGTAATTTGCAACCAAAAGAAAAATAAAATAAAAATAATAGAAAATATGAAAGGAAATGAATCCTAACAAAGTACAAATAAAAATAATTTTGAAAAGGAATAATGAAGCAAAAACTTACATGAAAAAATGCAAATAACCGGAGAGCGGGAAAAACTGTACGTACGAGAACAATACGCTAAATGATCGTTAAAAATGACGTGTTAAGTTGATAAAGCCAGATGCAAAAATTAGTGGCGCCACCTGGATAGTTTTTTTGTAATTAAACAAAGCAAACTAAAACAAATTGAAAATAATAAAAAACAGAAGGAGAAAAAAACAAAGAATAATACTTAAACTTTGAAAAGGAGAATTAGAGAGATAATTTAGACATATATTTAAAAATGAAGTTACTTGGATAGTTGTATTCCAAGCAATTATTGCGGAATAGCTTAAAATTATTTTGCTTAACATCATTATCTGTGACTAAATCGTTATTTCTTTTATAAAATTTAAGATGATTATTCATAAAAATAGATAGAGAGAGAGATGTAGGTTACTTTCCCAAAAGGCATTTTAATAATGTTAAAATCAAAAGAGTCTCTGTTATCAAAAATATTACTAATTAGTATATTATTCTTAACAATTAATTGTAGGTCTAAAAAGTTTGCAGAGTCATTATTATAATTGGTTTTTAATAATTTCAGATATAGGGGATAATATTTAAAACTAGGAACAAAATTTACTATTTACTAAAGATGATTAAGTCATCTATGTATCTAAAAAAGTAACAAGAATCTATACTAATGTTATCATATTCATAAAAGTGCAGATAAATATTGGCTAAACAGTTACTCGCAGGTCCTCCTTGTGGAAGACCTTTAATTTGCTGATAATAAGAGTTATTGTGAAAAATATAATTTTCATATAGTACTAGATGAATAATTGAAAGATATTTATCATACTTAATTATTTTATTCAAAGAATATTTGTTATAGGCTATTTTGAGAATTTTAACCATATCCCCAATATCTATGGAATTAAATAAATCTTCAAAGTCATAGGTGTGAATAGAAGTAATTTTTTTATCTTGCATGTACTTAATGATATCCAAGCTATTCTTAACTATAATCGAATTATCAATACTGTCTAATGTGGATTGAATAACCTTTTGTAGCTTTCTACCCGGAAGTGTAATATAAGTTTTAAAGCCGTTTGTTATAGTCCTAAATTTAATAGGATTTTTATGAAATTTTGGAGTTAAGAAAATACGAGGGAATTTAATATCCGAAATGCGTAAATCTAATTTTTTATAAAAAGCAGAAATTCGATTAAAAATTTCTCTATTGCTAGAATTAGATTTTTTAAAAGCATTATTATTATGAAAATGTCTATTAAGCATATCAGCATACAACCATTTGCAAATAATTGCATAATTACCCGGAACTTTATCAACATAAACAATAATGAAATTCTTTTGTAGTTCTACAATATGATGCTTAAGATTTTTGTAAATTAATCCACAATCAGTTTTATAGTTATTTTTCAGTAACTCTTTTAAAACATTGCATTTAAATTCATTAAAAGCTTCAATAGGAAAAGTGTATTTAATTGCGCTAATTTAGTAATGAAGTTACAAATATCTTTAGAGATTTGTTTTTTTATGGCATTATTATTATTGGAGATCATTAATCTATAACTAGTACCTTTTGACATAATTTCCCTAAGAGTATTATCTTCAACAATATTTAAATTGCCAGTTACAACATGTTTGTGATGCTCGTTTATAAATTCAGGATAATCCTTACAATTACAAAGAAAGGTATTATTTTGCAAATCATTAATCTTATTGTAGTTAAAAATTGAGCTACCAATTTTTTATTATATTTAAAAGCCTTTTTAATGCAAACATTATTGATAGGTAAGCAATGTGCACATATTTATTAAATGTTTTTGAAAAATTAATGTTATTATAGGATTTATTCATGAATAAAATTGTACAATACTCAGTAGTACTATTTACCAAATCTTTATCTTTTATATTGAATTTATGAATGAGAAAATTAATAATATCTTTAATAATATGTAAGGCATGGCAATCTTGAAAATTATGCTTATCAAGGATAACTTAGTATACTTGATTTCTTTTTTGTTCAAACCAAACAGGAAATATTTAATATGTTTAATGTTAAAAGACTTTTCAAAGTTAATACATAAATCATTAATTTTAGGAGCAATCTCAACTGGTAGTTTACTATTTCTTTCTTCCTTTTGCCTCTTTTTATTCGTTTAACTTTTATTACATTATCACTATTATAAAAATATTCCTTGTTATTATGTTGTTGAATGCTCAGTAACACATTTTTACCAAAGTGTATGGTATTCAGACCATAAGTGATATATAGTGTTAAAATATTTTTTTAATGAAGTGGTTCTCCCACCACAGTCTATTTTTAGCTTGTGGGACTATTCTAAGAATAGAAATTTCAACATTTTCAAAGCCATGTAGATGAAAGTGCTTGATTTCAATTTTAGAATTATTATTGTTATTATATTTGTAATTTTTGGTATTTGATCTATGCAGGTTTAAACGAATATTGATATTATTGCTAGTTTGGCCAATATATTTAAAATTACAAATTTTACAATTTAACATATAGATGCAATTGAAGGTCTTACATAAGAAAAAATTAGAAGTATTATCATATTGTTCCATGTTTAACATTGGACAAGTTTTACATCTACTATTATTGCACTTATTAAAACGAAAATAATTTATGTATTGATCTTGTATAGTATCATAGTTATAATTATAATTGTGGAAGTTAATTTGTTCATGTAGGTTTAAAGGAGAAGGAATATAATTGTGATTATGTTTAATCTTAGAGATGTTGTTCTCATATTTATAATTTGAAAAATATTTATGCCCTATGAAATCTGAATTCCAGAAAGTTCTAGTCTTGTAGGAGTTCACCCTATTACCAACAGTATTACCTACCATGTAATTTGAACCACCGAATCTGTGATTCATTTTATAACCTTTCCCTAAAACAATATATCTCAACACAAAATATATCAAAGCAAATAACTGAACTCAAATTCACAAATCAATTGGAACAATAATATTCCAAAGTATGGAACTGAGACAGTATATCAAATCAAAACTACTAATACCCTGAAGGAGCTACCAAAGCTCTGGAAATCTATCCAATACACCAAACTTATAACCAAATACTCTCTAACACAAATACACAACTTATGGTAACTTTCTATCGATAATACATATACCATAATAATGTATCACCCCGAGCAAAGATCTGCTATAAAGCTTATCTAGTTGCCAGTCACTAAAAAATATTTTTGACTACAATCATATTTTGATAAAAAGTAATGTGAACATTTTACTGGAACATAAAGTATTTGGAGTACCAAAAGTTCTCAGAAATGTAAAAATACAACATGAAAAATACAAAAGACATGAGACATAAGTAAATCACAAGATTAAATAAAAATGAAAAAAGAATTCTAAACATTTTTTAAAAACAAAAATGTCAAAAAAATAACCAAGAATGAAAATAAGAAAATAAAACAAACAATACAAATAACTAAAACAATGGAGGCCTAGAATAAATCAACTAAATATAAATACCAAAAAAAAACATGAAGACAAAATATCTGGGATAAAATAAAAATTACAATTAGAGAGAAACAACAAAATCCATATACATAACAATATACCAAACTACTAAAAATACACAAACACAAGACAGAATAAAACACAATTAAATGTGAAGAAAGTATTGATAAAATAACTATATGTTGTAACAACATATATTACAACAATAGTTATAAGCATTTTGCTAGTAAATAACATACAAACGTACATTAAATAGAGATTCGTATATATATATATATTGTGGCTATTTTCATGAAAACGTAGCAAAGGAGCAAAGTGTTTCCCAAAAATAGTTAAAAAAAATGTAAATGTGTGTGTTTTTCTTCTTGGGGAAAAAATGCAATGTTAAAGACAGAAAATTTGGACAACACAACATTTATTT
>BMAO01032571.1:0-26007 GCA_019973975.1 Trichonephila clavata | reverse complement strand
AAATAAATTAAAATAAAAAAGCTTTTTTAAAACAAGCTTTTATTTAAACGCGCTAAAAAGAATAAAATAAATTTTTCTTTAAAACTTTTTTTACTATCAACTTTTTCCGTCATTACACAATTTATATGATATAAAAGCTCGTCGCGAGATTAAAGTACTCTTATTTACTTAGTTTGAAATTTTTTAAAAATTAAAATCAATCCGATCAAGTTATTTAATTTACTTGTTTATTGCAGAGGTAAATCTCGCGACAAAGCTTTTATATCATATAAATTGTGTAATGACGGAAAAAGTTGATAGTAAAAAAAGTTTTAAAAGAAAATTTATTTTATTCTTTTTAGCGCGTTTAAATAAAAGCTTGTTTTAAAAAAGCCTTTTTTACTTTTAAATTTATTTTTCACTTTTTTAGTTATCACTGGAACAGGTTTCTCAGTATGTTCATCTCATTCAATGCTAGGGTGTTTGCCGGTTATTTTCGAACAGTTAGCTAAATGAATTCCCCAAAAAGGGGTACTAGACTAAAAAACACAATTTTTTTAAAATCCGTAATTTTTAAGCAATTTTTTCAATCTTCGTACATATCTTGGGTAATATTGTCCTACACACGAAAAAAAAAATTCATGAGATTTTCTTCATAAAATGACGAAGTTATTAAATGTTTAATTAAAATTTTGAGTATTTCTTGAAAAATCGTAAAAAAAAAAATGGTTTTCGGCATTTTATTTTTTAAATGACTAATTCTAAAAAAGCAAAGCATGAGCTGTTTTAGTAAAGAATGTCGATTCATTTAAACAAAAAAAAAATTTCATGCGCAACAATTTAGACATTATTTTTATAAAAACGCATCGATTTTGAATTATTTAAAAAAAAAATCGTAAGAAATACAAATATTATTTCGTAAAAAACATTATACCTTATCGGGACGAAACAAATGATCTTTCCAATTCTATAATTATTTTTTGTCTGAGCTTCATAGATTAACCTCTTAAGCGGTCAATTTTTTTGACCAAAATTTTCCCGAAAAAAGCCCATTTTTTTAACTGCATGTAACTAAGCATAATAATTAACAGAACGCGCGAAAATGGAAGATTTTTATTTTAATCTCCGGTTTAAAATTTTACTCACACTTTTTTTATTTTATAATTTTTTGAACACAAAAACCCTTAAATGTTTGTTTTTAATGAGTACATTCTGCGTACTATGAAGAATATTTCACATATATCTTAAAATATATTTTCTTCCACTTACCAAAAAAATTTCATGTTCATACCTCTTTTTCATACGATTGATAGGATTTCATGTGTGTGCATTTTAATATGCACACACAATATGAAGAATAGTGTAACACTAAGTCTTATATTCCAATGGGGATAGAGATAATATCGACTTCTTTGGATTATCTATCCATTTTCCTTAGGCAAAACATTGTACATTGCCTTGTAAATCCCTGTTCTTTATCCAATATTTTCAAGAATATACACTGGTGTGCAAAAATTAAGGACGAGACGGTTTTTTCAATATAAACTTTGTACAAAAAGCATTCCAAATCAACACATTTAATACCGTAAGATCCCCAATACGTAAGGACAATGAGTAATGTAAGCAACACTTACTAAAAGAGAAATCAGAGGGATAAAAAAGAAGCTTTATTGAAAAAGTAGCATGGAGCGCAATGCGACTGAAGGCCGAAAACATCCCTGTGATGGGTGTCCAGCAAGAAATATCCGGTCTTTAGTAGGGGATATGATCTCCCCTGACTGCTAGGCAGGTTTCACAGCGTCTGCCTATGCTGAGAATGAGGGTGTCAATGAGTTGTTGAGGCATTGCTGCCCATTCGTCTTGCAGCGCCAATCGAAGCTCCGGAATCGTTACTGGTGGTAAGGTACGAGCTGCCAAGCGTCTGCCTAGTAAATCCCATACATGCTCGATGGGATTGAGATCCGGAGATCGTGCCGGCCAATCCATACGTTCAATATCCTCACTCTCTAAGAGCTGTTCGGCAGCTACTGTGCGATGACATGGTGCATTGTCGTCCATGAAAAGGAACTGCGGACCCATAGCGCCTCTAAAAAGACGCACATATGGAAGAAGAATCTCGTTACAGTAACGGGTCCCGTTGACTGAACCTGCGTCGAAGATGTGAAGTCTGTACGACTACCAAGCATGATGCCTCCCCAAACGAGAACAACGCCACCTCCATACCTTTCCCTTTCATGATGTTCGAGGGATGATTGCGGCTTCCCCGCTCTCTCCAGATGAGTATGCGATGAGAATCGCTACTCAGACTGAATCTGCTCTCATCTGTAAAGAGTACTCGTCCCCATTCATTGTCTCTCCAATTCCGGTGTTCCCGGCACCACAGAGAACGCCTTCTCCGATGGGCAGGCGTTAGAGGTACACACCGTACAGGGCGTCGTGCAAACAGACCACCACCGTGCAGTCTTCTGGCCACGGTAAAACGCGATATCGGTCGTCCAGTCGCCTGTGTCGTGTGTCTAGCGATTTCTCCCGCTGTCTGCCGCCTGTTTCTTCTGGCCTGTAAGGCAATATACCGGTCATCTGCGGGTGTGGTTCCTCGTGGACGACCACTACTGAACCCCCGGATAGCTGTTCCTGTAGTTTGAAATTGTCTCCAAAAGTCGTGAAACGATGCTGTGAGCAATTCCGAACTCTGGCAGCCACACTTGTCACACTGCGACCTTCCTCCAACTTCCCAATGATTCGACCTCGGGTAAAAGCATCCAGATGTCGTCTAACAGATTGATTATTCGCCATTTCTCGCTGAGGCAGCAACTCGGTGTGATTTAACTGCTATACGGTGTGCAATCTCTTTGCCAGAAATACTAATCTTACACCGACAACATGCTTTACTACTCAGACACTCCCCCATTACGTCTACCTGCATATCTGCGCATGTGCTACCGTACATCACCTCACTTAATCTCCTGAATTGGTCTTTCTGTCCGCTCTGCCTCTTCGTTCAGCTGATATGCTAATTTTTTGACTTCGTCCTTAATTTTTGCACACCAGTGTATATTCTTGCCTTCAGTGAAAAATTCTCACCTTCACCACTACCAAAATTCTGAATGAAGAGTAGTTCAGTACCATGGACAAACTCTCTCTCTCTGCATCTCCTAAAGACACACTATACTAATAACCTTATTATAGGAATAAAAATGTCTGTGCAAATAAAATATAGAAAGAAAACATTTCGGTGCCTATACAGCGCACGGGCAAACCGGTTGTGGCTAACTTTCAGTAGCCCGTAAGGTGTACGGGCAAACCATTTAAAGGGTTAAAGTTAGAATTTCTATAATACTCCATCTCAGTTTAACTTGGCAGCGTTGAGAAAGGTATACAATGTACCAATCTACTTGAAAAATAGCTCTACTTTTTTTGTTTTGAATTTAAATCCAAGAAAATAGATAGAAATTTGTAAAAAAAATTGCATATGTTGTAGAAATTAGATTATTTTTACGTTGTAGAAATGTAATTATTTTTTAGACAAAGTTAATTAATACAGTCAATAGCGCAACGTTATGAAATTCCAGTTTGGCTGAAAACCGATTTTCGACGCCAACTTTTGTCATTGTTGTAACAATAAAATTATTACAACAATGCAGATATATCCAAGTTGGCGCCCAAAACTAGTTTAACGTTTTTAATTAATATCTTTTTAATTAATTGCAATATTGGAATATAAATGGTCAAAACATGCATTGTCATCCAAACTAAACGTGTATACAAAATTTCAGCTCAATGGGAGGAAGATATCAGCTTCAAAATTGAGTTGCAAGATTCCACCCGAACAAATTACATACATACATACATACATACATACATACATACATACATTGTAAGTTAAATAAAAGCTTTTAATAAAATGCGCAAATTGATCCTAAAAAAAAATTTTTTAACTTTTATAAAATAGTTGAAATCTAACAATTTTAGAGGAGGGAGTGGTTTAAAAACTATGTCAATTAGAGTACTATCACGAAGAAAAACTGAAAAAAAAAATTATAAGCCAGTAACGGGAAAAATATAACGCAAAACAAAGCCATTATTATATAACTTCTTGCAATGTAATGCAAAACAGCAGTAATATTCGAAATATCTTCCAACATTAAATTGGAATGTTTGAATTTTTAGAATAAAAATAAGGTTTCATAGGAGAGTAAATCTTACTTAATGAATGACATAATGCATTTTGCCAGCCAAGACAGTTTGTGAATGAAAGTATTGTAGTGAAATCTCTTCTTGTGTTTTAATTTCCCTTTTTGTTGCCCAGCAATGCTGACGGCTGCAATCGTAAGATTCACACTGACACACAGTGTTTTACATCAGAGAATTTACTCACAGTCTCGTCTACGTAGTCACAAGAAAAGGAATGTCTTTAACATTGACAGCGTATTTGTGCTACAGTGAATTAATTGTCTTGATATGCCGTATTTACATGATAGATTTTAGTTTAGCATGAGTGTATCTCTCTTCTCTCTCTCTCGGAAAAAATTTCCCATTTCTTTTTCTTTTACTTGCGTTTCATCAGGAACTATTGCAAACATATTTATAAAAGTACCGTATAAAATCCGGCGTATAACGCGCACTTTTAACACAAAAAGTAAGCTAGAAATTTATAGATGCGCGTTACACCGGGTATAAAAATGAGAGCTTTAAAAATAAAAAATAGAATAAACATAAAAACAATTAGACATTGACATAGATCGAAGTACTGTTTTTTAAAAGAAATAACATTACTTATGAACCTAAGGGATCGTAGTTCTAAAAGATACTATTTTTTTTCTAAGCTTGGAATTACCTCGAATAAATGACTGTAAAACATAAGAGCATTGCACACGTACATTTCAGGTATCTTTGCAAGTGTGTTTACAGCGAATATACCTAAAATTAATATTTCAGCTTGAAAGTATTAGGTGCGCATGATACGCCGGATTTATGGTAATTGTTATATTTATGAAATTTGTTTATAAAATATGATTGAAAATTCTTTGCGTCATTTCTAAATGAATCATTTATTTAAAAGCATTTTGATTGATACTAGTGAGTACTGAAATATTTGAATGGGAGCTAAAAACTTTTTTTCCTAAGTGTTCGAAACAATTTCTTCTTATATCACTTTAAAAAAACAACATAGAATTGACTTAAAAATCTGATGCTAAAAATATCAAAATCTACATCATAATTATCTTCATGCAAAAATTGCCTCAAGAGTTACATTTGTTTGCGGATTATCGTGATATTATTTTTAATTATTTACTTCAACACGCTTTATTTAAGACACAACAGGAATAATTTATTGACTGTACTTAGATTGAAATGCACGGAATGAACAGTACAAGAACTGTATTAAATATTTTGTTTATTTTAAATTCAAATTTCATCGAAGAATTAAGTAAAGTCTCATCTAAAAATTGAACATTCTGAAGATTAAAAAAATTTAAGCTTATAAAACTATCAAGAGAAAGAGGATGAGAGCGAAAGATAAAGAGAAAGATAGAGAGAAAGTAGAGAAAGAGAAAGAAAGATAGAGCTACTTCTCTCTCTAAAATATTCGGGGGGAAATGCTCCGTAAGAGGAGTAAATATCGAAAGCAACAAGGGTGCTCTAAAAGCACAAGTTTTTTAAATTCTTTTCTTCTCTTGTTTAGGAATATATTTCTATATTTAAATCACTTTCTGGACAGAAAAATACACCAATATTAATAGCATATTCTGATTTCACAACCAAAAGGAATATTTTACAGTATTACTTCTTTCTGTTGGAATTAATCATCTTTAACTTGTGCATAATGGTATATTTTTCTTATACATTACTAATGTTAAACGAAGTTTTAACTTCGTACGTTGAAAACGTATATTAATTGAACGTCACCAAATTTTCAAGATATAGTGTGATACGCGAATATATATCTATATATATATATATTAAAATAATTAGTATATATTTTCTTTTCAAAAATAGCTCCCGAGTAGGGAATTATTCAATTACAATGATGGGCAAACCACGTTCTAGATGGGCCCTACAACTTTAAGATAATAGTAAAAAAAAAATTTCATTTAATATTTATAAAAAAAATTAGTTTAGGATATGTTCCATTTTTTGTGTATGCAAATAATTCCTAGATTTTCTTGGCTGATGGATGATGTAGTTGAGAGTATGTATATAAAAACTTATGTAAAAGACATTCATTGAAAAAAAAAGGAATTACGTCGTAATAATAATTGCATAAAATTCTTCAAGATACTAATTTACTCATTTATATTTCGTTTCAAAAAAAGGATATATTTAAATTTTGTTTTAATTTTTTTTAAAATTTAAAACATGAAACGAAGGTCCCAGCCTGATCCATCAAATAGTATATTAAAGAATTTTCCGAAATATATGTTTTAAAATCTTTATTGCGTTTAAAATGAATTCTATTGGCCCACAAAATATTCTTTTTCTTCTCTGGTCTCCTCTTTAAAAAAAAATAACCCCTCGCTGTTTCAATCCATCAACCAAAACGAACCTTAAGCCCCCAAATAAATAAAAAATCCCAAGAACTAAGAACTAAAAAAAGACATTACATCACCCTTCCTAAGGCTACGTGGGATTAATTTAATAATGGAAAATGCATTGAACAAGAGACGAATCGCTTATGAAATTTCAAAAACAAAAATCAGATGGTTGATACATTGTTGCACAACTGGTCTTTTAACTTTGCTATCATACATAACCATCAGACGGATACGAACATCTATCTTGGACAGGAGGCGTCATGGGTTTTGTTTTTGCCTCAAACCTGACACTTCGTTTGCAACAATATAAATTTAAAGACGTTACATTTTAAAATGTTAAAGATACATTTCGAGATTACAGATTCTCGGTGTAGAAGCATGGGTAAGGTTGCGCAAGTTGGATGGTTAAAATTTGTTTGATTGAATAATTCAAACAAATGTACAGTTTAAAGTACTTAAGGATGAGAATAGAATTACGTTTATATATAAATACAGTACATACCATAAAGCACCTCGGAGAAAATGCTTTTTTTTTTTATTTGAATGTGATATTTGGAATATAAAAAAAGATACATTTAAAGCACTAATTTGAAAACGGTATTCAACGAAATTTTCTACCAAATACTTAAAATTTTGCCAAAATAGGATAACATGAACATACAATAACATAAGACTGACCATCAATGATCTAATAGGAGCGATGGCAAAATCACGCCAAAAAACGAGTAGCGTACCAATATTAAATTAGTTCCAGATTTAATAAGTGTTTATATTTATATTTTGTAAACATTCTGAAACAATGTTATCATTTATGGATTTTTTAGGTACTTACGTATTAGCGTCACCGCAGCAAAATTGGCGCCCCGTGAATCGCGCCATGAAATCAAAACAAGATTTTTACGTACTTTATTTGAAGGAAAACGATTCTCGTGGCGCAATTTTGGCAGTGGTGACGCTAATACACAAATAAAACTACAAAAAATACAAATAAAGCAACATTTTACGCCAATGAAGAACAAAATATAAAAAGGGTACGTAATTTCTTTTTTAGTCCATCAAAGATGTCAATATCAAAACTTAAAAATAAACAGATTTTAAAATATTTTTCCAAATTCATTAATTTTGCAGTTACTAATAGAAATATAACTGCTTCAATCGAGTTAAAATTTGAAAATCAAGTCAGCTTAGAAATTAGGCAAAAGTTGAAAATAACACTAAGCTCTTCATAAAACCAATGTAACCATGTAAATAAATCTAAATTAAGTCGCAATATATATTTTACATATGTAATATGATGAGTTAGTACATCTGCCTAAACCAGAGTCCCAAAAATATATGTATTGACCAAATCTCAATTTTTAACAAGGCAAAGTAAAATTTAAGAAAGTTTAGAATGATATAATATATCTCCAAATAATATATAAGATAACCAATGCAGTTACACAAGTTCTATAGTATTTTTCTACATTTGCTTTTCAATATCTTATCACACAGAAATGAAGACATAAAAGTTAAAACTTAGATTACATATGTTTCTAATTTCAATCCACATATTAGTTCCATACATCAAAACAAAATTTTAAAATAAGCTGATTTCAATTATTATTATTTAATAAGCGTATTAATATCAAATTCGAAGAAAGTGATTATAAATACACTTAACAAGGATTATATAATGTCAAGATATCAGCTTATTTTTTAAAAAAATACTTTACTATTAAAAAATACTAAAAAAAGAAATCAAATACTGAAGCAATTTTATGTGATAATTATATAAAAATATGAACGAAAAAACTCATTTTTGAACAGAAAAAAAATCTAACATAAGCATACCTAAATACACTGGGAAATCTTTCATTTGCAAGTATAAAATATTAATAAAAGCACGTTATAAAAAAATTAAAAACTAAAATTTATTATCTCCAACGTCAAATATTTATTTTATATTTCGTAAAATTCTTTAATTCTACAAATATACTTCGTGATATCGAAATTGATAATAAAAAAATAATAATAAAATAACTATCTGTAGTAATTTAGAAGTTGATTGATTGATTTATTAATGAAAATAAGCTCGTTGCAACGATGGAATATCAGATGTGATTGCAAATAAATATCTATATTCAAATATTACAAATTATAAATTATACTTGGGCACACTCAAATATTTTAATCCTGTTGAAAGAAAAAAAAAAATTTCTTTCATTTCCGATATTAATTTTCTAACAAATCTTTCAACATGCAATTTTAATACTTAAAAAAAATGTTCATTTATTTAATTACATTCTAAAAAATATTCTCATGTTAATGAAAGAAATATGGCAACATTTAATCTTAAAAACGCGTTTACGCGTCATATAATAATTATATGATTGTTAATTTTTTTTTTAAATAAAGAACAAATAAATTTTACATGAAAACACTGCGAAATAATTAAATACAAAATAAAAACAGCATTAAATGTCTTTTATGAAATAGATTCAATAAAAAAAAGTCATACGTGTTTTGGTTATGGCAACAGTATGAAAAAATGAATCGTTTCAGTGCACGATTTTTATTGATACAAATTCACATTCATCGATATTAATATACAAATCAATTCTGCCTGCTTTTGAAACTGATAACTGAAGTTCGTGAAACAATGCTGAATGAACTGGACGATAGGATATCTTACAGTTACGCGAAACGGTCAGCATTCACGATAATTCCTGCGGAAATGGCATGCGGAGGCACCGTCCGTTGAGACCAAGTTGTCGCCTCCACTGCAATAGTGTTGAAAGATCCTTCAAGACCGAATGTGTGCAATCTCAGCAAGGAGAATACCTTAAAGCAATTGTTTTTGTGACATCTAACAAATGTAAAACGTTAACATACTTTTTTTAAATAATTTCTTAATAAATATAGAAAGGGAAACGATATACATTGCTACAAATTTCTAGTGGTAATGTATGATAAATTAAAGTTATCCGAATTCAAAAATAGCTATCAAGAAATGGTTGTTTATAATCACAAGTTATAAGGTAACGTTAAGATTACGTTCGGGATCGCGATTTTGAAAAAACGTATAAATAAATAATTTTTTGATAAGTGTTACCTGCATTAGAATATACATAAAAAATTGTTTCAAAAATACTATTACAGTAAGAAATTATTTGAATGCGATTTTTTGGCAAAAAATGAAGGAAGAAAGACATTTTCAAAACATTCCCCTTTTATGGAAAATGTTTCTGTTATGAAAATATTTTATAATTTTTATACCGGGATGGAATTAAAAATTTTTACATTTATAATTTAGAAGTGGATTTTATTCCTACTTTATTATAACAGAGTACAGAAATTTAAACAAAAAATACTGGGTATTGTTCCAAAAAAAATTGATCGTAACTCAGGAAACAAAGTGAGTTCTTCAAAAATTTTAGTTCAACCCCGGAATAGAAGTCCAAGCTATTTAGGCAAAATATTATTATAGAAGCATTTTTAATAAATTGAAAATGCTTTGAAAATATGTCATTCTTTAAACATTTTTGCCAAAAAAAAAATTGCATTTTCATTATTCTTTCTTAAAATAATATTTTTAAAATAATTTTATATGTATATTCTAATTCAACTGACACGCAATATAAAAAAAATTATTCATTTATACGCTTTTTCAAATTCATGGATCAGGATGTAGTCAGTCACCTTAGAGATTCAAATTGAAAGGTGCTGTCGAAGAATAAAGTTAGTGAAGTATGATTTCAGTATTTTACTGAATACGAAAATTTTATTAAATTTACATATATACCACTTTTTAATATCTCTCAGTGAAAATTAATACAACTGTAAATTCAAAAACAAAACCTCTAAAATATTAAATATAATCCAGACAATGACAAAAAAAAAAAAATTCTTTGAATTATAATGCAAAATAACCAGTACGCGCGCTGCGGAAGATGTAAATTCACTCCGAAACAAATACCACTTCAGAGCAACAAAGCAGCAGTTGTCTGGGAGTAAGTCATATTTGAGTTTTTGAAGCGGCCACAACTCTACTTATCCAATATTCTAAAAAAAAACCTCAAAACAAACGTTTGAAATGCGTTGGCTCGTGTCTAACATGCGATAAATCAATTGCTCAATGTCTTTAATTTTTTTTATAGTGATTTTTCCCCCCGAAATACACAGTAATCTCTCGTAGAATACGAAACTAGTCTAGTCAAATGTTTCATGATGAAAAATTTCGAAACAAATGATTATAAACGATCAATAATATCGTCGAATTCGAGAGCTTCGTTTGTAATATTTCAACACAATAAAAAAATACGAAAGAGTCAAATTGTGGGATGTAATTATGTTTAAGAGT
The DNA here is from genome assembly GCA_019973975.1 of Trichonephila clavata. NCBI lineage: Eukaryota > Metazoa > Arthropoda > Arachnida > Araneae > Nephilidae > Trichonephila > Trichonephila clavata. The sequence goes on along the minus strand of BMAO01032571.1, from coordinate 15,150 downwards.
ACAAAAAATTTAGTAATTAGTTGACAATGCGCTGAAATGAATGATAGAATATATTTATAAATCCAGACATTTGTGGATAATGCACAGAACGTTAACTGGATAAAAGCAAATAATTATACAGGATTTTAAAATAATACAAATTATTATTATTTATGTATATTATAGTAAATATGTATCTGATTTTGATAAATCGAATGTTTTATGCGAAATAAGAATAATTACAAGAAAATGTACGCGTCAGTGATCTTTCAAAATTAAACAATAATAAACAAATTGTAACGTCACTCTTCCTGAAAATTGGACGTTTTATAACTCCTAGCCATAAAAAATCTTTCAGGATCAAATTCAAAAATATTTAAAACGGAAAAAATTAGTCAAAATTTTAAATACTAAGAATTTAATAAGTAACGCAACAAAAAACAAAAAATTAGGATTAACTTTACCCCATTAAGAAAGCAAACACTACATCTTTGTAGATTTTTAAAAAATGCATACGAAGTTCACCTACAAATATGCATTTCGCGTACGTAAATTCTTTCTCACAGACGTTCAAGTAATCATAAAACCCGTGAAGCTTCAGAAATATCAGCATCGTTCTTAAGAATAAATTAAATAAAGTCTTTTTATAAACAGAAAACTTATATTAGTGTAATATATAAGAAAAACAAAATATCGAAACACTTATCTTGAAATAGTCAAATATTAATTTTTCATGTTAACCTTATTTAATAATACAATTTACGGATTTCGAAATGAATATTGATAATCTAGTTCTATAAATAAAATGTATTTGGAGCAATATCAAAAAAAAATCCTTTTACGAAACTTAAATCAATTCCAAAATAAACATCCTGGCAAAAAAAAAAATGCATTAATATCATTAATTGAAAAACTAGTAATTGCTGTAATGTCTGAACAAAACAGCGAAAACAATTGAAGCCAAAAAGAAAAATTATGATTTCATTCCTCATTCTTAATAAAGTTCGAAAAGGAATTTAAGAAACAAAAGGTCTTAATCGATCAGTGCGAACGTAACATTTCCTGACGATTTATTTGTATGGTGAAACAGGCAAATAAATCCGACAATAATAACTAAAGTAAAACAAAAATATTCCATTGTAGATTAAACAATGGTTTCGTATTAGTGATTAGTTCAAAATAAAAACAAGCAAACCAAATAACAGGCGCGAACACATTAATATCCAAAAGCAAGGCACATAAACAAACTTTTAGTTGATCAAAACAAAAATTAAAATGCTTCAATTCCCATGCAAAATAATAAAAAAAAAAGATGTCCATCACAATAAAAACAAATTGTGTATCATATCGATAAATAAAATTAATATAAAAATAAAAAATAAATTTTCTCGTCCATTACAGACACGATTCAATTTCTTTATCAAATAACGAAATAAAATTAATATTATGGAAGATAAATAATAAAAGTAAATATTGAGTGTGTCCTAATGGTCTGAAAAATTTTACGACTGCCTGAAAAATATTATTTTCTTTTCATTGTTAAGTATTCAAGCAAAACGTTCATCTCGCAAGTTATCGAATATAATGATCAAAAAGTAGCAACAAGAAAAGATGCGTAGCCATAATCTCTTCTAGATACTTCCTAATCTTTTGTTTTGCATCGATGACCATTAAAATTACCCGAAATGACATCCATTTTTCAAGTTTTTTTGCTCTAATGGGACAATCCCATGTAGACATCTCGCCTAAACACTCACGCCGATCAAGTTTGGTCTTTTCCCGCTCATTTTATTCGCCTGGCAATAAAAGGCTAAACGGTAACAGACGACAACAGAATAATGAACAGGCACAGGAAGACAACTAAGAAGGAGAAAGAGAAAAAAAAAGACTTTTTTGTTGGAAAAAATAAATAAATAAATCAGTAGTTATGACGTCACGTCGTTATCGACTACTTAAGCCACACCCCGTGCAGCGCGGATAAAAAAAAAAAAAGAACTGTGTATACACACAGGGAAAAAACGTCATTGAAAAAAACCCGACTCATCTTTCATTATCATGTGCCGTCTGTCGCTTGTTGCTCAATCTGTTGCTTCGGCCTTCCGAAGTTAAAAATGAAACAAAAACAAATCCTTATTAAGTGTACTGCAAAAAATAAACACCAACAAGTAATGGCGATTTCATAAAAGCCCCTGATCCACTGCAGAAAAAGAGACTCGACTTACCGTTGGGAATCTTTGTCATGGCAGCGAGAGGAGACCGTAGATATAAAAAACCCGAACCCTAAAAAATTTCCCAACGCTAAACGTCGCGGGACTGCGAATAGTAGTTTTTTGGCGAGTAGCCATTTCGCGCCAAAGGAAAAGCCTTAACCCTATCCTGCCAGACGGGTCACGTGACGAGCATGGAGTAGAAAAGCGGGAGCAACAGGGAGGGGGTAGGCAACAGCCGCCTCACCCCGTCTGAGCATCCGTAGTAGTCCTATAGCATGCCAAGGATATTACATCAACAACCGTTGGTTGATTACGATTATTGCTGATGATGGTGTGTGGCGAGCGTTTTTTTCCTTCTTTCTTTCCTTTTTTTTTGTTCCGTGATGCGCACACTTCGCGCGAAAACGATTCTTCCTCTCTAAAAAAATCGTTCAGCAATTTTTACGCTATCGTCTGATTTTCTTTTACCCAGGTGGATGAAACATGCCAGGGTTATGAAATCATTCAATAGTGCAGAAGATTTTTTTTGATCTTATGTATGAATCAAGCGCGTGGTTTGGGCGAAGAGGCTTTTCAGCACGTGTGTCCTTCAAAAAAGCACAAGCACCGCACATTCTCTTTACGCGTCTCGTGCTATCATGTTCACAGAAATGTGAGAACGCCCCCTTTTTCGAGAAAGCTATCGTAATTCCAAACCTCACAACACATACAATGTTGCAAATAAATACTTTAAAGTTTTTCTTTCAGTTTAATGTTTAAAAACAAACATACGACAGTGTGGCCACATCAAACAAAACAATTTCTCCAATTGCACTAACAGGAAAAAGTTGCACTCAAACCAAATCCTCGAACTCAAAAAAGACTACCGTATGTTAATCAAAAACGAAATGAAAAGTAAAAAATCAGTAATGTGTGTAACATTAATGCGAGTCAATGGCGCATCGGTATGTGTGTGCAGACCTTCGACTCAAGGCCAAACACTAGCGTCTACCGACTGAATTCATAAACCACCCTTGATTTCGCGCGCTACTGAATCGAGCAATAGATAACCAAGAAAACAATACGGAAGAAGAATCAAGACATCGTTCTGCTATCTTATCGATAGATTTTTGCCACTCATTTTTTTGCTATTAATTTTTTGAATAATCTTTCTGGAAGAAAGCAGGAATGATAGCGAACCTCGTTTTCTTTGTTTGATGCCATTACTAATAGGCTTTGATAATGACTCATCTTTTTTGTTTGGGGGATTTCACTAATCATTGCAGTTGGTGTGTTTGTTGATGAAAAGATTTGCATGTGTTTACGTTGACGAACATGAGTCAAGTTAAATCAATCTAATTTTTTTGAACACTGTCTGAAGCAATGATTTTCAACTGTGGTTAGCGCAACCAAAGTATTATTATTTATTGATTCATATTTTTGGACGATGAAACTGACATTAAAAAGTTGATTTTTATATAGAGTTTAGTAACTTGTGTTATTCTGAGATGTGTGTTGTGCACCAAACAGGGAAAACGTCATAAATCGAAGAAATCGCCGCGAATACTTAATTATATCCAGAAATTATTCTTCTATTTTATTATTAATAACATTTCGTCTTAAAATTTAAACATTTCTTAAAATTCGAGAAAAAAATCAAACATGTTTGTTTGTTTGTTTGTTTTTCCATTATCTTTCGTCAAAATTACTGCTATCTCAAAATACATAGCTTAAGAATAAAGTTTTGCTATTACTAAATATACTACTGTTACATTCGCGGATAAATATAAATTCGACCACTGGCGTAACGGAGATGATTAGGGCCCTCCTGCAAAGTCAGGTATTGGGCCCAAAGCCGGATCTTACACAAGGTATATTCTTGGAATCAGTTGGGCCTCCTAGAACCCTTTGTTTCCAGCAATGCGGGGGTGTACGATACGCCTGCTAGTTCTGAGTGGACCCTGCATCAAAATTCCTTCGGGGCCCTTTTTAAGATTTGAGAGCCTTGTTAGTGGAACTGTAGTTACACATGTTGGGGCCCCGTATCATTGATACGGTGGTAGCTACGCCCCTGAATTTGACACACATCATTAGTTATCTCTAAATAATTATTAGTTATATCTCATTTATTGTTTTACTAGACTTGCCATTTAATTTTTGGAACCTCTAGAGCAGTGGTCTCCGATGTGTGGTACGCGTATCCCAGAGTGCAAGCAAAATGAACTTTTGGAGAACGGCAAAAAAGTGGACTCACGATCACTTGCAAGTGTTATGATCGTGCATCACGCAAGTGTGAGCTTCTCTTATTGGTCACCATGCCTGGATTCGCTCGAGTCTGGGGAGCTCAACATCATAAAAGCACTGGCTTTAGCGCATATTTATGGAGACATTAGAAGTTAAGCCTTTGGTAAGAAGATACTTCTGAGCGTTCAAGAAGAAACTACTTCACATCAGTGGCGCACATTAGGGACCCTGCAAAGTCAGGTTTTGGGCCTCAAGTCCAAATACATACTTGGAGTCATTCAGGCTTTGGCCCCCCTAGAAATCCTTGCCTCCCTCCGCAATGCGGGGGTGTATGATACACCACTGCTTCACATTGTTTACATTATTCAATTCTAATTCAAAATGTAAATTTGTATTAAAATTGTCTGTATTTGTTTATGTGTGTATATTGTTTGAAATAAATTATATGTGATTTTTGTGAGTACTCTCTCTCTGTCTCTCTCTCACACACATACAGTAATACCTCCACTTTTACGTGAACCCGGAGTTACACGATTTTCAAATCTCGTCAATTCGTTTTTTTGTTTGAGGGGGGGGGGGGGAATTGGCAATGTGATTGAAGAAATTGTCGATCTTGCCAGGTAAATAAATTTAGACGTGGATAGTGCTCACGTTCAAGAACTGCTGGATTCCCATAATCAGGAGCTGACAATTGATGAGCTCATAGAAATGCATGAGCAAGAGCAAGACATTGAAGAACTTGAGTCTTTAGACCCAGTTCAATCAGAAGATCGAATGACGGTTGAGAATTTGACAGAAGGCCTCAGTTTAATTGAAAAGGGGGCTACAAATTTTAAAAAATATAAACTCTAACGCGATGAACATATTTCTTCAACAAAACAAGGAATAAAAAAATTATTAGCATATTACGAGGGATTTTGACGGGAGAAAAAAAAATCTTTGCGCTGGCAAACTATTTCGTTAGAGTTTATGAAACCTTCTACACCAAAATAACTTCAGCTTACGATTTTGTATCTGTATTATCTAAGATACTATTAAACATTTTTTTTCTAAATTATTATTTTCTTTCTTTTCCGGCCCCAACTAAAAATAATTTATATGCGAAATTATACCCCGACTTACGCGAATTCGACTTGCACGATTATCACCCAGTAGCAACAGGGGCTTAGCTGCCAACGTATCAATGATACGGGGCTCCAAAATGTGTGAGCAAAACATAGTAAAATGTTAAGGAGCCCCGAAAAAGGGCCACACAAGGAATATTAATGTATGGCCCATGCAAAACTAGCTACGCCAGTTAATAGCAATTAAAAAAACTTTTAATTTAAACTGTAATCATAATTTTTTTTTTTTTACACATCGTTTTAGAATATTGTAAGAAAAATGTACTATACAGTGTTTTTTTACTTTTAAAAATAGTGTCGGGGAAGTTATTCACAAGTAAAATCGTTACTCATAAATGCAGTATTAATTTGCATCTAAAACTTCTAAATTGTTTCTAAAACAAGTAATATAAAAAAAAACTTTTAAGTCAATTCCTACGAAGATCAACAAAGTAAATTTATATTTTAGTTACTTTTTATTAAATAGTTAGAATTAATATAAATATGTATACACATATGACAGAATCATAACATTAAGAGGCAGTTAATTTTTATTAATTATCATTTAGTATTAAGTATCGCATTGTCATCCAAAACAATCATGTATATAAAATTTCAGTTCAACTGTTCACCTTTGAAAAGTCAGGGGAAAAAATCTTTTAAAGTTTTGGCCCTAGTCGCTAAAAATGAAGCCAACGTAGCTGTCTCTGTAATTCCTTAAAAAATTTATTTCAGTCAATAACTTTAATTAATTATAATTAAATTATCGTATTGTTATCCAAAACAATAGTGTGTAGAAAATTTCAGCTCAAATGAGCGTTTTAAAGAATGCGAGAAAAAAACCTTTTCAAGTTTTGACCCCCAAGTTGCCAAAATGGTCGCTAAATCGCCAAAAATGATGCCAACGTGAATGTATTTGTAATTCTTTGAATAATTAGTTTTAATCAATTAATTTTTATTAATTATAATTGAATAACTGTATTGTCATCCAAAATAAGTGTGTATGTAAAATTTCAGCTCAATTGAGTGCTATAAAATGCATTTTATAACGATTGAAAATTTGAACAAGATAAACATAGAGAGTGAATAGTAGGAATTGAAAAAATAATAAGTGTAATTAAAAACCCTTAAAAAACATATTATAAAAAGGTAATAATCGATACATTTTTTACAATAATGATTCACAAACTATATTCTCGGAGTATACTTGGTCTGTAAGCACAATCCAATATAGGCTTTAAGATTACTAAAATCTTCATATAATTTTTTGAAATGTAACCTATTGTGTCAAATAATTCAAATGCATGTACAGTTCGCAGTATGCGAGTGGTCTTGGTCTCGAACTCGTGGTTGGCGTTTGTAGAGTAGCGGGTTCCAGTCCTAGTACCAGTGACCACCCACGGGCTGATCAGCCGACTGACTCTCTAAATCCTCCCGTTACCATGGTGTGGAAATTTTGGAGTGGTAGCTCAAGTATCTGACTCATTTGTTGACCATGTTTCAAAATTACGAAATCCGATGCCGATAGCCTAAGTTTCGTACAAATTAAAATAATATGAAAAACAAGAAGTGTCATTGAAGTGAGCATTGTCGGACATTATTTCATTTAAAATTATGAAATTGACCGAATGTTTTGAAAACAGAATAAAAACTACTGTGACGCCCACTATACATTCCACACTGGAATGTAGATGCCGCCACGTTATGGACAGAATTGTAACAGTAGCGTGAACTTGCAAAACACCGCTTTTACTGCTGATAAGGCTTGAATACCAATGAGTGAGGACTCCCACCTCGCTGTCAAATCCTGATTTATATTTAAGCTAATTGGCTTTAATTTGTTTCTCTAAATGATAACCTTTATTTGCCCTGTAACGATTAAGTATTTTTCTTTTGTAACTGTGATATTTTACGTTATAAAATGTATTATCTTACCCCGAAGTTTTGTTCATTCCTTTTAGTCTTAACCCATTAATAACATTGTAATGCGTTTATCCGCGAACCTGTCATTAATCTTCTTTGGGTAAATTTATTTCTTTTTAACTGTTGTTCTATTTAAAACTTTCTCCCGAAGAAGAAAACTTCAGTTATTTAAATGAAGGATTCTATTTAAGCATTGACTTTTAGATACGTGAAGTTAGTTAGTCGAGATAGTAGAGAGTTAATCGACGAGTAATTGCTGAATGATCAAAGATTGCTAATTGACGATTTAGCCAATAAGATAAAGCTTAATTATTACGACCGGAGGTCAAACAACTAAGAACGGAATTACGGTAAATTAGACCAAAGTGCTCCAAGAGTAAGTGAATTTAAGTATACTCAAATATTAGGTATTCTTTTTGCCGTATAGTTGCTCCTATATACTTGGTCGTTGTGTGCATTTCCTACCCTGAGTTGTTTTCAATTTAAATTAGAAAAAATAATAAATTATAATTTTAACTGAGAGAGAGAGATAATGGCTGAGATCTTTTCTCGAACCCCCGAACACCATTAACCCCTGAACGAGCAGGGTTATTACAACATAAATAACGGTTACACTACACAATTTAAGCTTACTACTGGAAAACATCGTCCTGGTTTTACTGTAGTGAAGAGGAAAAACACTAATGTCACTACACCGATCCAAAGCTTTTTCTTGGATGTTTAATACATGAAAGGGAGGAATCAGATGATTAAACACTAGTTTCCCATCACTTAGGGGAAAAAATTTATGGACATATAGTTAGTTCCCTCTCAATCCTGAAAAGTTTAAAAATTACTTTTAATTAATCACGTTTAATCAATTTCGAGAAGAATTCCAATTCCCCCCCCCCTTCCCAGAATCCCTCCTAATTCACGTTTCATGCATCGCACATTTCGTTGAAATTAATAGTAACAGGTATCCTTTTCTAACCCAACCGTCTTGGGAGTTCCCTTCACTTTTACTTTTCTCGTTTATTTGCTAAATTAGAAAGAAGAGAAATATTGAATTTTTTTTTATGAGCACTGTTATCATTTCTTCTCAGAAACCTAGAAGTACGAGCCACACAGTTTTACAATATTTACAATCTGTTCAATTAAATTCATACAAAAGAAAATATTTCTTTAAACACTATCAGACATTAACATTGAAGGCAGTAGTTGATAAATGGAAGAGCTTGGTCGTTTGGAAAAGGATTCTACAGTGCAAGAAGATACCGCAAGCAATAAACTGCTTAAGCCCTCTTTCTTTTAATTATGTATTTCCGTTTCAAAGGGCTAAATTCATGTGACATTATAGTCACACGTGTTTATCATGTGTATCATGTGACATTATAATCACGTGTTTCCTACCAATCAGTTCATAAATTCCGGCGACGTCATAAACACATGATAAATGCAATCTCGTGTTTCCAGCCAATCAAATCAAGCGCTTCAGTGATGCCAACTTTTGCTTTTGGTAAAATATACATATTTGTAAGCCATAATAATGCCCGTAGTTAAACAAAATGGACCTAATTTAAAAATACACGCATCATATAACATTTTTTTTAAATTTTTAAAGATTTTTTGAAGACTTTTAATATTTTAGTATATTTATTCAATTTTTAAATCTGAAATTTTATCTAAATTTTACAAGTACAAGTCTGCTATAAATTTTGATTCGTGATAGCCTTTATGATTTTTGGCCCTTATTCTAAATAGGATTAAAAAAGGAATCTTATATTGTTAACAATTGTTGATCTATGCACTTTAATGAAATAACTTCTACATAAACCCTAAAAAAAATATAATTTAATTTAAATAGCCTTAAAAAATCCTCATTGAATTATTATCTTGAAAAAAATGACAAATTCTACAAAAAAAAATCTTTTTTTAAATGAGTTATGTTGAGTTGAGTTGAGTTGTACGACTATGTTAAAAATCTCTGTAAAAGTTTTTGCTATTCAATTAATTACCCATAATTCATTTTCTTACGCCTACTGAAATTTTTTTCATGATTAATTATTTTTCAAAAATTCTATATTGTTAGCTAAAATTTATCACAATACTGATATAATTCATAAAGGAATCGCTGGAATGTAAGCTTTGAATAAAATTGTCAATTTAATAAAATCTAAAAAATAATTCGTTTTTTTTTTAAATTATACAAAAAATAATTTAATAAAAAATAAATTCAATAAAAAAAAATAATCTCATGTTTTTCTTTGTTTGTTTTTTTTGCTTAAAAATTATGTTTTTAATATTTTCTTCAAATTAAAAAATATATAATGGATGAATTTAATAAATTTATGAATTACATTTGTGAAAAGTTCTAAGAGTCTGATAAAGAACAAGTTCACTAAAGAATGCAAAAAGTATAATAAAGAAAAAAACATTAACTAATCCTCAAGTAAAATAACATTAAAATTCACTCAAAATATTGAAAATAAAATTTAAGTGAAGTAGGTTAAATATAAAAATATAATACACAATTACTCTACCACCTTATCATGTCAACACTTTCACAGTGTGCGTTCACTTAATAAAATTTATATGCAATTAGAACAGAAGTGCCTTTTTTGAAATAATAATTTAATAATAAAAACATTAAGATTTATTTCGTTATGGTTTGCAGATTATTCCCGAAAAGTTACGTAAAGCACATAAAAATCTTAAGAAAGATTATATAGATAAAAGATTATCACGTTTCAACAATTTGTACAGTTAAAATTGTTACATCACATTTAAGCAATTTGAATGTTTTAAGCACATAAGCCTTATATTTTTCTTGAACTTTTTTAAAAGTAAATGCTTAAATATATAAATATACTTCTCTATACATGAAGCAATACACGAAATGATCAGTTTTGTGGAAGTTATGAGAGAATTCTATCAATTAAGCCTTTGGTTTCGACGTTTTACAGTTAATTCAGAAAAAAAAGATTTTAAGCCCATTGAGAAATACGAGTTGTGTGCTTTTAAGAGCGGAATGAAACGTGTTAATTAATGTTAAAATATTAAAAAGCAATTTATTTCAAATAATCTTTCTTCTCTTAGAGCAACGTGTCTTTGTTATTTTGGTTACATTAATTAAATATATTTTTTAACCAGCATTTTGGAAAAATTTTAGAAACTTTTAACGAAACTTGAAAGGTGACGACGCGTGATTTTGGAATGTTCCTCTCCTCAATTTTGTTCTATACACTAAATGACAGAAAAGGAGCTGGAGCTGTCTGAGCTGGAGCTGAGACAGCAATTTTATTTTTGCTACGTTAAGTATCTTACATCGTAACTTCAAATGAATTTTTCACTTAACACATTAAAGATATTACGTATTTCTGCAATATTTCTAATTTTTTCGAATGTGGTAGAGAGAGAGTAAGTGTTAATTCTCTCAGTTTACTTCCAGCCTTAAATTTCATTACCCCCCCCCCTCCCATCTCCATCAATTTCAGATGACCGTAGTAGGTGAGTAGTCAAGGTTGCTGACTCATGGTCAACGTAGTCGAGTCCTCACTCCACTGAAGACTCGCTTTATACAGGAGCTGATGTACATTAAGTCTGTCAAGGCTCAAAGAGAGAGGGAAGAGCCAGCTCAAATTTCGTCCTCATTAATTTACTGAACTGAACTCAATGGCGCAACAGCCCATGAGGGCCTAAGCCTACTGTGCCTATCTCAGTTTACGAGACCTTAGGCACTTGAGTGTTCTTACAGATGTTTCAGTCAAGTGGTCAGTCTGACTCGAAAACACCAATGTTCAGTTCCCAAGCAAGCTTTGGTACTCATTTATCGACCCACTGAAGGGATGAAAGGCTGAGTCGACCTTACCCAGACCTGTGGCGTGGAAGCGAGATACATTTCCACCATTAATTGGCAGTGTATCAAAATTCAGGGATCCGTCGCCAATAGTTCTGTTATAGCTTCAAAGTTTAATGTTAATAAACACCCATTTGCTCTATATATTCCGAATGTAGTTACTTTTGGACAGCGCGAACTTTCTTTTTTTATCTGTCTCTCAGAATTTATATTTTAGTGTGTGGGATACAAAATATTCCTGACCGTTAAACTTTGAGAAACTGCGTGACGGTTCTTTCCAAGCTCCTTTTACTGATAGTCCTGTGACGGATCTATACGCGTTTCTACTAATTACTTCTTTTTTTCTTTAAATCAAAATATTTATTTCAACCAACCTCCATCGAGAAACCAAATAGGATTATGTAAATGAGGAATCTACACTATTAAAATTCGAAGGTAAACAAACGTATGTATGTATCTATCTATCTATCTATCTATCTATCTATCTATCTATCTATGTGCGTCTATCTTCTCACGAACAGCACCACGCAGAAAGTCGCGGAAGGTACCAAAAGATCGGGAATTTTCCGGGGAAGCCGTATTGCCTATTTATATTCCGATATTGTAATTAGTTAAAAAGATATTAATGAAAACCTTAAAACGCCGAATTGTTTTACTCCTGCCGGTTGCTTACTTGGCCGAACTTCCCTTCCGTTTCGGCCGAGCGGTAATCTTACGTTTTCCACCATATTAAAATTGTCATCTGATTTTCGGTGTCGAAATTAGACAAAAAATAATTACAGAATCGGAAAGATCATTTATTTCGCCACAACACGGTGTAATTTTTTTTTGTAAATAACGATATTTTCTATTTTTTTCAAATTTTTTAAAATAGTGTTAAAACTGATGCGTTTTTATGAAAATTATTTCTAAATCGTTGGTATGAATTACTTTTCGTGTTATTAAATCGATATTCTACACTAATTAACTTCAAGCCTTTCTCTTTTAGATCCATTCATTTAAAAATAAAATTCCCAAAACTTTTTTTTTATAGAATTTTTAAAAAGTAGTCTTAATTTTTACTTCACATTGAATAACTTCGTCATTTATGAAGATAATCTCACAAAACCTTTTTTCCGTGTGTACAGTAATATTATCCGTAACATATACGAAGATTGAAAAAATTGCTTCAAAATTACGGATTAAAAAAAAAAAATTGTGATTTTCGTAAACTTATGTTTTTTCTGAGAAATAAATTAAAAAGTAGTACTCTGTACATTTTTTATTTCAAAGTACGTTATTTTTGCAAATAGTTGGTGATGTTTGAGAGCATTAACGTAAAAATTACGCCCTTAAAATAAAGGTAATGATTTTTTAAAATAATTTAAAATACGCTATTTTACATTTAAGCCAACAATTGGTTAAACTGTCTGGTGGCGGAGTGCAGAGAGCTCCGCTACACTCAAGACTAAAACTGCAGCACTGCCGAGCGCGGTCAATGCGAAGGATGATGTCCGCCTCGCAGAAACCCGCCGGTCGCCTTTTTTCATACTTGAAAATAATTAATAAGTTAGTTTTTTATAATATACTTTTTTCGCAGATACGTGTTTAAATAATTTTAACACAGAGTGGAATGAAAAACTAAAATTAAAATTAAAAAAATTAAATGTTTTTATCAAATAGTATTTTTTTCTTTTTGAATGTTTTTTTCAGTGAATGTTAGCATATAACTAGGTTTTCCCCAAAAGTGGATTTTTAACACTTATATATGTTTAATCAAACATCCAAACGTTTCAAGAGCTATCTGTAGAATTTTTTTATTAGTATTTAATGATAATGGATTTAAACTAATATATTTTTTTAAAATTAAAATGCATTCAATGCATTTCTGAGATTCATTTAAAATATTTATCAGTATCGAAATTTTTGTTCTCTTTCATAAAACTTATAGTTTACTTTAAAATAATGCGTAATTGCATGAAACTTTTTTCCCCGTGTCGAATATTTCAAAAAATTCTCACAATTTTACTTCAAGAATTAAAATAGTAGTGAAATTTTTAATTTGAAAAATTATACTTCCTGTCTTTTTTCAGCACACAACTATTTTTAAAAAGGCTACAGTTTCGTTTCCGGGAAAAACTATTTTTCTTTAAAGAATTTATAGAAAAAAAACTTTTTTTTTTTTTTTAACAAAACAATGCTGTTTTGCATATTTTATGATTTTTTTCTTCCCGTGTGTCGATTTCGCTTAAAAATTACGGATTTTAAAGATTTCTTTTTGTGATTTTCATAAAATAAAGTTTTTTGCGAGAAATCATACAAGCATTATTTTTGTAACCTTTTTTCTTTAAAAATTATTGTTGTTTCCAATCAATATGTGAAAACTTGGAATTTCAATTAAAAATTGAGCCCTCAAAAATAATGAAAACTTTAGACATTCTAAAGGCTTTGCGCATGCGCGAGAATCATTATTATTCCCCCCCCCCCTCTGTTTAACGCTCAGCGGCCAAGGTCAAACTTGCTGTTGCAATATTTTTTCCGTTATTGAAATGTGAGTGAGGGATTTTTAAAAAGTCGCACTGTTCACCTACTCCAGAGTTTTTGGCGACGGACTTCGAAATTTTCAATTTAAAACTTTTAAAATCAGGGATTTTAAAAAAGCCAAAAACTTTTTTGAACACATTTTAATAAAACACTCAAAATACTTAAATCAATCATTTAATAATTTCTTCTTTTATAAGGTAATTGCATGAAACTTTTTTCCCCGAGTCGAATATTTCAAAAAATCCTCACAATTCTACTCCAAGAAAAAATAGTAGTGAAAATTTTGTAATTTTAAAAATTTATACTTTCTGTCTTTTTTCAGCATACAACTATTTTTAAAAAGACTACATTTTCGTTTTCCGGGAAATAAAAAATTGCAACGAAAAGAATTGGAAAGTGAGTGGGTGATTTTAAAATTCACCCTGTTTGCCTATTCGAAAATTTTTGGTCGGACCTCGAATTTTCAACCATTCTCAAGTGACGAGAACGACACCTGAGCTTTCACCCATCTTTAATAATTACCACACCACACAACGCAAGAACAAATTTCGAAAAAGGGATTTTTTATGACATAGTTAGAGAAATCACTCACATCGCGCGCATACACACACACACACAAGGCTATCGGCCTGAAGGAAACACGAAATTTCCATGGGGATGAAATTATTCACTCAGGAAAAGGAAAGAATTGGAAAGTGAGTGGGTGATTTTTAAATTCGAACTGTTTGCCTATTCAAGGGTTTTTGGTGACGGACCTCGAAATTTTCAACCATGCTGAAGTGACGAGGACGACACCTGAGCATTAACCCATCTTTAGAATTACCACATCACACCAACGCAAGAAAAATTTCGAAAAAGGGAGTTTATGACATAGTTAAAGAAATCACTCACATCGCGCGCATACACACACACACACAAGTGCTATCCGCCTGAGGGAAACAGAAATTTCCATGGGGATGAAATTATTCACTCAGGAAAAGGAAAGAATTGGAAAGTGAAGTGGGTGATTTTTAAATTCGCACTGTTGCCTATCAGGGTTTTTGGTGACGGACTTAGAAATTTTCAACCATGCTCAAGTGACGAGCATGAGGACGAACACCTGAGCATTCACCATCTTTAGAATTACCACACCACACCAACGCAAGAACAAATTTCGAAAAAGGGAGTTTTTATGAGATTGTTAAAGAAATCACTCACATCGCGCGCATACACACACACACAAGTACTATCGGCCAGAGGGAACACGAAATTTCCACGAGGGTGAAGTTATTCAGTCGGTAAAAGCCCGTGCAACGCAGGGCTAAGCGGAGAGGAAAGAAACAAGAAATCAAAATAATTTCGGAAAATAATATTG
>BMAO01032570.1:0-46925 GCA_019973975.1 Trichonephila clavata | reverse complement strand
GATTGCAATGGTGTAGAGCTCACGTCATTGGACTGTGGACATGTGGAAAACTGCTCTTTGGAGGGATGAATCTCGCTTTACAGTCTGGCAGTCGCATGGACGAGTCGGCGAACGTTTCTTTAGTGACTGCATTGTGCCGACTGTTAAGTTTGGTGGTGGAAGCATAAGGGGGGGGGTGTTTCTCGTGGTTTGGCCTGGGTGCGTTAGTTCCTGTGATTGGAAACATGAACTCTGAGATGTATGTGGACATTCTGGACAATGCTGCACTCCCAACTCGATGACAATATTTCGGGGAAGGCCCATTTCTCTTCCAGCAGGATAACTGCTCCATTCACACATTGAGGCTTGCACAGACGTGGTTTGACGAAATGGGTGTTCAAAAACTGGACTGGTCTTCTCAGAGCCCCGATCTAAATCCCATAGAACACCTTTGGGACGAATTAGAGCGCAAATTACGTAGACAGCCAAATCGACCATCCTCACTGCAAGCACTCACTTCAGCTGTGATGTACGCCTGGAAGACAATTCCTATGGTCGCCTATCAAAAATTGGTGAAAAGTCTTCCCAAACGTGTGCAGGCTTTCATCCATGCAAAAGAGAGACTAACATCATATTAATATGGGCCTCAGGACGCTCTAAGTCCATACCGCTGGGTGTCCGGATACTTTTGGCCATATAGTGTACATTCTACACCGATGCCTATTGCACAATCAGAATAGGATTTTTTTTCTCCGGAAACCCGGGTTCTTGGGAACCTATAAGACTTCCATATTTTTTTGTATTCCCAGCAATGAAGTTTTATTTTCCGTGAATGACACGAGGCCTGAATAATCCTGATTTTGACTTGACTGTAGGTTTCGAACATCGGTATAAACTTTAGCAGGCCGCACTGTTGCAATTTTTCGATCATTCACTCGGAATTCCTTGGAAGGAGAAATGCCCGCGTGAGCCCCCACGAGTGAGGTAAGAGTGTAGTAAGAGAAACAGTAACGCCGACGAAGGATTGGGTAAAATTTTTGTAGCTTGTCGTAATAAATAGTAATTACATAAAAAACTAATCAGTTCCTGTCTTTCTATGGAGCATCACTTCATCAATTAAAAATATTTAGTTTATAATAGAACATCATTTCTTAGTATCCCAGCAGAACCATTTTGATGAAGTTCTGATATCGTGATTTACATTGATAACATAAGTACTTATATTTAAAACTGTTATTTATAAATTTTTTTTCTAATACCATTTTTGTTAGAATCTATTTAATTGAAACAGCAATTTAAAGAATGGCAAGAACCCTCAAACAGTTTTTTTGTGGGGGAGGGAGGGGGGGAGGGGTTTGAAAAAAGTTTTTAAAAAATATCGCATACTTTTCTTTTTTAATGTTTTTTCAAACGAAACTTTGTGTGAGATTCTTACATTAATATTTAGTTCTTTTATGTAATAAAAATATAGCAATTTCATGAACAAAAGAAAACATTTACACAAATAAAATCTCCTAAATACAAGAATTAACATTTTTTAACGTACGTGGTCGTTATTGCAATAGCAAATAAATTTCCAAGTACTTGTTAATATTTATCTGTTAGTAGAAACATTAGAAAAGTAATTAATTGAGAATTGATTGAAAAATAATTAAAATCAATTCTTGAACATGAAACTGGGTGAGGCTTTCAAAACAATTCCTCAGACATGAGATGAAATTTAGAGATAATTTTCTTCTCTGTAGGGTAATTCATAGCAAAGTTAAGAACTAGGCTGGGTAGTAAAAGCGTAGATTATGTTTTCTCAAATCACACTTTAAAAATTAATATTTCATATATTTTATATTCTTTGAACTTTTAGTTTAATACCTTAAGCTTATTTGAACTTAACTAGATCATCATAAATTTATAACTGTAATTAGTGGCTGCCTTTTTATTTGAGAAAAACTTACCTCATAATCTATCAAAGTGCCATTTGAGAAGACAACCAAATTGTGTTATATATATAGAAAGGAAATTAAAAACTTTGATACCATAATTACATTCAACATTTTAAAATCTCTATAAATCAAACATGTAATAAAAAAGTCTCGTAGATCACAAGATACACCATAACTGAGAAACAACCTTCTGTTAATATCAATAAAGAATTGACTTTAACGTAAATATTATTTATTTTTAGGGGCTTCGGGTGTCCTGTTCCATACAAGGCGCTTGCCGAGGAGGAAGTTGAGGAGGAACCAGTGGTCACTGTAAGTAAGACAGTCATAATTTTTCTCTAATTTCAATAGATTTTCACATTGCAAGGAAACATTTCTAGAAAAATCCACGATATTAGTAAATGTTTAATCTTTTCTCTGAAAAGTTTCAAATTTTATGATTATTCCTGATTTAACAGTCATAATAAGGCTTAAAGTATGATGAAAACAAAAGTAAAAAGTTTTTAAGAAGTTATTTTGTAGATCTTCTTAAGTCATTACGATTGAAGCTCACTTTGGCAATTGCTTCATGATGTTGATGGGGCAGTTTGGAACATTTCGTCATTTTCCAATCGGCATCAAACAAGTGGAAATTTTTTTTTCTCCTTTTCTCGAACTTATTTCACTGATTTTTTTCCTTTTTTGGAAGCAAATACTTATCTTTCAAGAGATATCTTAAATCCTGAACGAAGTGCACATGATACTTAATTTACAAAATTTAAATATTTTGATTAATTCGTAATATTACTGAGTAAAATACTGCATTTTCAACTAAATGCGTTACAATACCGAAAACTGTTTTAGCTAATCTTTTTACATTCGAAAATGAAAAAAGAACAAAAAATAATTAGAATTAAGAATGATATTTTCATGCTTATTTAAGTAAAATAGCAAGCACCTAAAACATAAGTAAAAAAAGAGTCTCTAAGAATAAATACCTACAATTTTATATCATTATCTAACACATCACAAATCAAATGAAACAGAAAGAAACGGCTTCATTTTAAATATCATTAAAGTTAAAACTTCTTAAGATCAAAAACATTAAAATGTTTTTCTTTTTTTTTCATTTATCCTGTAACTCTTTTATGATCCTTCTTCGGATATTTTTTCTTAAGGGGGCACAGTACGGTTCAATTGACAAAAATCAGACAAAAAAATTTTCTTAGCCTTAGTTATTCTTAATATATTCTTCTATAATTTCACAAAATTTAAAAACTCTAAGTTAAAAAAACCCTAACTTGGATAACTTTTATGTTCGTTTTTAATCACGTCCCATTAGCAAATAAAAGTTTTAAACTGATTTACTTCAGAAAGAAAAAAAAACACCACTAGTTTTTCTTCATAATAAATACTTAGTTTTAGTTTTTTCTATTGATCCAAATGTTTTCATACTTTTTTTAACTGTTGCTGTTAATATATGTAACAAGATGACATGCATTTTTAAGTCAAAGAAGTACTAACTTTAAAAAAAAAATAGATGTATTTAGAATTTATATATTTTTAAGGAGTTATTGATAAGTATTTACTGGAAAAAGTATTTTACGAATATCAATCATGCTGTACCAAAATAGTCAGCACTGGAAGCTTAGAGGTAGCTTGCCTGCTTCGTAAACCTAAGGTTACAGGCTCGTCCCTGGCTGGAGTCGATAGATTTTCTGGATGTAAAAATCGTAGGCACGCATGTCATATGATAATGTGCCATATAAAAATATATCCCTTGAATATCAATTTGGCTGTGGCAAATTTAATCATGGCAATATTTAGCATCCGACGAGAGATGAATTAAAAACAAATTCAAGTGTCTAAATTTGGAAACGAGGCCACCGATAGATGGCTCCACCATGAAATGGCTCTCCCATTTGCTGACTTGACCTGTCTTCAAAGGCTAGTTTGCTAATATGCAGCCACATTAAGAAAAACAAAGGCTATAGTTTGACGTACTTGTAAATCCAATTCATCTAGGAGAAATAGCAATTTAAAATCCTTTCAAGAATATTTAAAATTTTTAAGTAAATAAATAGAAGCTATCTGATGTGCTTTGAGCCCATAAACTGTTTTACATATTGCATATACATAGGAGACAGCCAAGAAATTTATGGAAACCATTAAATCATTTTTTTCATAAATTGTATCATATCCCCTTAGTTTCCCTTTAAAGTAACTTTTTATTTTCCTTCTTTACAGAACAACTGTGACTACTGTGACTACCGAAGCCCCACTCAAAAGGGGCTTCGATGCCACAGGATCACAGTACACCGAATAGGAGTGGGGGTGAGGCACACCTTGAACTCTAACGGGCGCCCCCTCGCCTATTTCGGTTAGACTGTCCTCCTGATAAAAAGCCAAGCAGAAAGGATACCATCAAACATGTAAGTAAAGAAAATCATCCATATTTCAACATTTCGTAGTTAGACTCTGAAACTATTAATACCCGATTATTATTAGTGAAGATCTATTTTTACTGAACTTTAATCAATGAAGCAGTAAAATAACACGTTATGCCAAAATAACACGTAATTATGTCATTCAATTTTAATTAAGCAGAAAAATTAATTTAAAAATAATGTCGGTAATGTTTTGTTATTTAATAAATCTGCGTTTATTACTCTGAAAATTAACTAAACAAAAAACGAAATTTTAAGTATCTGATTTCGTCTAAAATGAAGATACTATACCTCTTTAGTTAGGATGTATAATGATGATCAATTTAATACTGTTACTTTGAATTTATAGTTTTTAATCGGAACCTTATGCTTCAAATTAAATAAAAAAAATGTTAATTAAGGTATACATTTTTTCGTAGGTAAAGATATTCCAAATAAAGTATAGGATTGTGTTTATATATATTATTAAACTTCCAATTAGTATGGGAAATTCTTATAATAATACGAATTTTGTGTAATTAATGCTTAATTTCTTCTTAAAAGAGTGTAAATAATTTATATTTGGATGTGTAATACGCTTTATATTACTTTTTCTTGTATTTAATTTATGATAAAAATTCTAAAATATTTGTAAGTAATGCCGTCGCTTACATTATAACAGCATTTAAATGCAAATTTGCCGAAATATTTACATACAGCAAAATAGGCATTATTCTTGGCAACCAAATTTTGGCAAATTGACGATCATATTTGAAATCATGTTGGTGCATATGAATGCTTCTGCAAATTTTTGGATATCACAATAATAAATATCAGAAATTCTCAAGTAAGCGGATTTTTCGAAAACGTCCTGGAAGTTAGCCGCGCAGACTACATATAGTAGTCACTTGCGGAAACTGAATCAATATTACTTCAGCTGTTGAAGAGTTCATTTGCATGTGGTTACTTGTGGATGAATTTTAAAATTACGTACTTGTATTTATAGACACTGATAGTTTTATCTGAGCTCTGTATAAGATGTATTGACCTTATGGGATTTTTTGTGGCAATTTTAGTACTCTATCCTGTATTTTAAGGATTGTTTTTTGACAACACATTACATCACTCTTAAGGAACTTTTTTGTTATTTGTGAGTGATGGCATAAAATACACAAACCTCATATAAGTAACAATATAAAATAAATGATTTTTTAGACATTTTAATATAGGAAAATAAGATGTGAAGAAATATTTTCAAAATACTGTTCTTTAAAAGTTTGCTTGTAAAATGAATCAGTTAAATAATGTCACAAATGACATTAAGCAGTATATGTACGTTTATTTCTTAAAATTATTAATTTTAACTATATTTTTAAAATTATAATTATATTAATTTCTCTAATTTATTAAAACATTCTTGCAAAGTGTGTTTTTATTTTGAGTTTACAATAATCAAGTAAATTCATGACTGATATTTATACCAAATAATATGTGGAAATTATATTTAAGATTAACAGAAAACTAACTTTTTTAGTGTAAGCATAAAAATGGGCTTTTACAAATAAATAAATAAATAAATAAAGCGATACAAATGAATTATATATTTTAAAATTAATTTCATCAAATAAAAATAAAAATTTCACTATTTGAAAAAAAAATTCATTTAATCTAGTAAAATTTATGTAGAATGTTAGTACATCAATTCTCATTAGTGAAATTTAGCGCATTTACTTTTATTGGTATATTGCCAAGTTCGGTTTTATTATGTTTATTAAACTAGTAAGGAAATTTTGGATTCATTTCAAATTCAATATGGCTTATTTTTAACTTTTCCAAATTGGGTTTTATGTTCGCAATGAGAAAAGAGTAATCCTGACTATTTTACTTAAGAATATTTGGAGAAAACAGGTACTTGTATATCCAATATCATATTCAGATTTGTAATTCTTATTTGTAAAATTATGTATATTTTACGCTGGAAAAACATTATTTCAAAACTGAAAAAAGAAAGAATTAATTTGTGCAAGAAGTGTTTTAAGCGAATCGTGTTTAGGGGAAAATAACTTAATTCCAAATTTGATAAGAGTGCATTTTGTACATTTCTTTCATTTAAAAAAGATACATCAATTTGTGTTCTTACATAAATATACATTATTTTATTATATTACTTGGGTAAATGAAATTTATGTGTAGGAAAAATAAAAATAAATTTATAAACAGCATTTATATATTAAGTTATGTATCAGTCTTGTGAAGTAAAGAAAATTGGAATTTGTATGGAGAATACATCATTTTTAGTTTCCTTTAAAGTTGTTTTTGTAGAAATACCATAAATTTCAGTATACAAAATATTTATATGTAGTTTATGTTGAGTGATTTTTTTTTATCCGTTTGGCTATTATCCGTTTCCTTCTTTGGAGTGTTTTGTGTTGGTCTTTGCTGAACTATCTGATAAGCTTTAAATCCTTTTTCGGTGAACTCATTTTTCAAATAAATTACTTGAGAGCGGCTCAAAAGCTCCCCATTTTTGCTGCATGAGCTTGGACTACTTGGGTAACAACAGTTTTACCGTACTTTAAACTCTCTTTTTTTTATTGTTTTCAGACGAATGGGACATACAAATTCCACTTTTTTTATTTTCTTAAAATTAACTATTTTCTATTATCAGAAGTTATAATGAATGTTATCATGCCGTACAATCCAAACTTACATGATAATACAAATAGTTGACGATAAAATCCAGTTAGTTAATTGCTCTTGGCTAGGGTACAAACCGCCAACTTCGTCCTATCGATTATCAACAAGGCTAATTGTAAAACCGCGTATGCATATCATCCAAAATAAATGCACATATACGTTTTTCTAAAAGTTGAGAGATACAACATATTAGATTTTTGAGTTTTGAATGTGTTCATATTTATTTATTAAAGTAAAAATATATTCTTAAACAGTAAAAATATATACATTTTTTTAAAAAAAAAGTTAAGAACATTAAAATATTCAATAAATGCCCCACATTAAAGTGCCAAAGCTCATGAAATATACCACCGAAAGTTACGTGGTATCACCTATTGCAGATTAATTACAATTCGGCGTAGCATTGATTTTAAAATATCCCCTGATAAAATAGTTAGACAGGCTGTGCATCTAAGTAAATTTATAGTTATTGAAGTGTTGCTGTTGTAGTGTTTTGAGCAAAACTGATCACTCACTACTCAGGTTGGTTCACCACCAAATATGCAAACTTGTAGAGTGTGTAAGGGGTACAGTGATGGCTTAGAATCGCATAGAAGTGCAAAGTCGCAAACGCCGTATTTGCGAGCTATGGTACAAAGAAGCAGAGAAAAAGAACAGAAATAGCAACACATTAATATGATAGAAAACATTTTATTAAAAGGTTATACTACAACAGGTGTTGGAAAGTGCATGCATTTTCTCTTCTATGGTCAACTAGAGAGTTTGGTGTACGAGACCCCCAATCCTTTAGTTTGACACCACATCTCTCGAATCAGTAGCTGTGGAGAGAATACTTGATATGCCTAGTAATTCCCACACATGAAAGAATTCCATGTAGCACAATTGTCAGACCTGACAGAAAACTTTTGGTCATATTTTCGAACACCTATTGCTGTACAAACTTCCAATTAAAGCGTTTTTGACCCTTTAATGTGTTGCTGTTTTAGTTCTTTTTCTTTGCTTCTCTGCACCATTGCTCGCAAATACGGCATTTACAATCCTTTATTTCTATGTGATTCCGAGTCGACTGTGGACCCCCAGAATAGCCTGAAAGTTTGTCTGGTAGCAAATGGCCTTTTATATGTTCAACGGGTTTTATATCTAGCAATTTAGTTGGACAAATTATTGGCTGCAATCGTGAATGGCTCGCAAGTTATTAAAGATGGATTTTAGTCTAGTGACGGGTTACCTTTTTATCTTGGCAAACAATATTTTTGTTTGCCAACTACAAATTTGTGAAGTACTGTAAATAGTCACCAAAAGTAGTTAATGGACTTAACAATTTTCGGTCAAGGATTAGTTTAGTTTAATCGGAAGCCCCAATACATGTCTTTCAAAAAGAACTCACGTAGTCAGTGTCGACAATCGATCCATTGTCTCGTCCAACTCAAAATTTACCTACAGTTCGTACCAGATAGATTCGGAACTAAATTCATTTTTCTGGCCTTTTAGCCAAGTTTCTTAGGTATTTAATTGATATCTATATGAGTCAAGCAGAAGAACTGAAGCTCTTGGAGTGTTTTGAGTACAGTCATTCTTGTTGGTTTACTGCCGGCATGTCTCATCTCCATTTAACTCCCCCTCACTGTCCTCATGGACATGCTTATCGTACGTTTCACATTGATGGTTACTTTTATTTGAAGCAATTTTGTTTTTCCAGTTATTTCTAAATACACATTGTAGAAGTTGCTAAACTCTCCTGAAATAGACGTCAGCCACAGCATACTCCTTTAAAAGATAATACAAGAAATTATATATTCTCGATATATTCTGCCTACTGTGGATTATGGAATTTTAAACTTCCTAGAAATGCCAGAAATTTAATATCCTATGAATTCAGTTCCAATCAGTACCTCACAATGAAAGTCTTTTAATTTTTTATCAAAATACTTTTCGCACGAATAATTTGAATACAAATGATAGATATGACAATTCATTGTCCGTTTCTGCATTTATTTCGCAATACAACTAGCATCTAAATGAATGCATATTGCTATGCCATGACTTTGGCACTTAAGTTTATTTTATACAAAAAAGCAAGTAATGTATATAATGTAAAAATAATAATTCTTTAATTTGTAGCAATAATTTGTGAATATAAATGTTTTGTAACGATAATTTTAAAATTTATATAATGCTGAAATCCCAAAAAACTAATTTAATGCAATGAAATAAGTTTTTTATTATATAATGCTTAAAATTTTTAAATTTGTATTCGGAATTTCCAAATGTTTTAAGGGAAAATTTTTAAGGGCTCATACATTTTATGCAATTACATTGTATCTCTTACTCGTTAATTATTTTATATTAATAAAATACCAATTTTAATATTAATTTTTCCTGAAATTTTTCATTTTGGGTATAGTTGTATTTAAATGGTATCGGTTTTTTTTTATAAATTTTCCTATCTAGAATCAAAAATCTTATTTATACAGAAAAAAAAATCTTATAATAAAAAGAATACTCATTAATTTTCAATAAATCGAAAAATAACTCAGTCATGAAATTAAATTAAAGAGATAATTATAAAGGCTATGCCACAGAGATCATCTTCATCGCAAAAGAAAGCAAGCGAAATAAAAATATATATATATCACAGCTTAAGAACCAATTTCTCTTACACTGTGCGGAGATTACAAAACGTTATTTTTTTCTGTGAAAAAAAATCAATTTATTCTTTGAAATGAGCAAAGTAAAAAAAAAATATATTCTTCAAAAAAAAAATGAATACGAATTTTACAATTATGTTACTTTTTTGCATTTTATTTAGTGTCTTGACCTTTTAAATGTCATTTTACCTATTACACGAAAAATGCTCAATGTTCTTAATTTCAAGATTCTCTAGAGGTCTTATGTATTTAATAAATTTCTATGTGAGAAAAAAGTTACTTTTTTTCTCAAAAAAGTAGGAATTTCTTTTTTCAATTTAAATTAAATTCCATAGAACCTTTTTCTTCTTTTTATGTTTGTCTTATTTTGAAAAATGAAGATTTCTTTAAAAAAATCTAAAAAATCATGAGAATATCCCATTTATGTTGTTTTCTTTTCTAAAGAATTGAATAATTGAAGCTTGCATATATTATGTAATGTCATTTCATAGTTAAAAGATTTTGAAAATTAGTTTCATGACAAAAAATAACCTTTTGCCACATAAGAATATATAAATTCGCAGTGAATTTTCAGGATATGGTATCAATTTGTACTCAAGTGATTCACGTGAAAAATTTATTGACGTGTTAATTAATAGGTTCACGATGTTAATTAACAGATGTTAAAGCGGGATATTAATAGTGCTATACTTACGGGATATTTCAATCCGGAAATTGTTCGGAAATTTAACATTTTTCTATTTACATTATCTAAATTGTGCTGAAAAGATGAAATGCTTCCCAACAGAGAATTTTCCAGTGCAACGGATGCTTTTTTAAGGTATGCACCTATGTAGATGACATCGCTGGAGTCCATTACATGACTATATAGTAATAAAACGATGGAATTTTACTAGTACGTAATCTTCAACCGTGGTTCCCAACAATAGGCTATTCATGATGTTTATCCTCCCTAATTCGGCTTTTTTTCCAGTGCCGCCAAATTGTCACTTTTAGCTAAAACAACTCCACACCGAAAATGAATTTCACTTCTAACTAGCATGTAAATAGTTAGTGAGATAGAGAAAAGAAAATGTGTTGTAAACAATATTGCCACTTTAACAAGTTTCTGACAAGAAGTTTCGTCATTACTTGAGAATTTGAAGATATGAGCGAATTTCGCTTTAAGATAAGTGCATCTCATTTAAGATAAGTACCAATCTGTTCTTACCATTTAGCTTGAATTATCCACATGTTCGTTATATGTTCTACCTTAAAAGTTAATAAAAGTAAATTATTGTGAATACTTGTTTATATTAAGTTTTTGTTCGATTTAAAGGTTTCTCAATCCATGCTGCGATTAAATCTCCCCGAGAACCTCAATGATCAAGAAGATCTCCACCTCCAGCAGCATGAGGAGGAGGTACCACGATGCTATTCAGGTACATTGTCTTGACATTCGTATAATATTTCCCCTCTATTTTATTTCTGATATGTAGAATGCTTTGAAACATGCTGTAAGAAAGATATTTCCATCCCCAATGAATTTGCAGACTGCTTCACATGCTTCATGATTTTAATTTCTCCTAGTATACTATTTCAAATAACTATGGAAACTGTACCACACCTAGTAGTGGCAGTTTTTTGCGCTTCATGTAGACATCCGTAAAGATAAATAGGAGTAATAGTCTTTATTGTGTTCTACATTCACAGAACAGTGATTAGGATGCCTTAGATTCATTAACGTTGCATTTTGATTTTAAAACAACAAATTGTCTCCATTTGCGTTATTTCTCTATATTAAGCAACTTAGACAGTATTCAGTGTCAATTTTCTCTGAAATTTTTAAGACCATTTTTCGGGATATACGAAGGCTGTTCAGAAAGTATCGATACTGAATTTATTCTATTTATTCGAGAAAACCCCCAGCGGAGGGACTGTGCGCATCATGCACGCGCATATTTCATCTTGTCTCACAAAATTCGGCAGGTCTGTACAGCGCGCCGTTCAGTCACACTGACTTCTTTCACGTGGAGTGTTTGCGTGCGTTCGTCGAAAAAAGAAAATGTGTGAAAAACACGGATTAGCGAATCTGTATCAAGTTTTGCTTTAAGCTCCGTAAAATGGGCACCAAAACCTACGAGATGATGAAAACAACATTTGGAGATGAGGCAATGAGTCGTGCTCAGATTTTCGAGTGGTTCCGGCGATTCAAGGAGGGTCGTCAATCAGTGAACAGTGATCCCCATTCTGGACGCCCATCCACCTCTCGCAATGAGGACAAGATTGCACAAGTGAAGGCTGTGGTGCTGATTTTTCCTCTTTCCCAAGATCAAGAACACCTTAAAAGGACACCTTTCAGGACATTGAAACCATAAAACAGAATTCGATACAGCAGCTTCAGGCCATCCCAAAGTCTGAGTTCCAGAAATGTTTCGAGGACTGGAAACATCGTTGGGCCAAGTGTGTTACTGCCAATGGAGCATATTTCGAAGGAGATTGACTCAAAACGTGTTTATGTATGTATGTTTTTGCATAATAAATTCAGTCTCGATACTTTTTGAACAGCCCTCGTATATATATATATATATAGAACACATATATATTGGAAATGTCAGTGATTACCATCACAAGTAAGATAATTAATCTTCAGTTAACTTCTTGGTTTAATTATGCATTACTATTCATAAAAAATTTATACAAGTTATTTGAATGCAAAAATTTCATGTATTAATTATTCGAGTCGTCTTGATAGTGGACACGAGGAATCATCGTCTTTTTTCGTCGAATTATGACGTCCTCTAACTTCGAACATCTCTGGACAGAGTAATTCCGACAAAAATATACACGCTATTAGACATATGCAGCAAGGTTCAGTCTATTCTTGTGACTTGACAATACCTGAAGGCACCACATCTCTCTTTCTCTCTCTCTCTCTTTATATATATATATATATATATATATATATATATATATATATACCGAATTCAGATTTAAACCAAACATCAAAGTTTCAGGGTTATTAGTCTTTTATCTTATGATTTTAGTGAGCGAAACGTAAAATAAGTTTTCATGAATCAGATTTGTCTATATAATCTACATATTAAATTTTTATGCATCTATGTATAATCATGTCCAAAATTAAGATCACAAGCATGTTTTTCATCATAATTTTAAAATGCTTCGAGTAAAACTAATATAACTTCTATTTTATATGTTATATGATAACACAGTAAATATTCCTTCAGTTATCACAGATGTTTATGACCTTAATTTTGTACATGAGTATGTATAAGAATCCCATTAATTACTTAAGATATAAAAATTAAGTAACATGGAAACTTCCAATAAATTCATTAAAACTAGATTGTTTCATATTTAATTTTTCACAAATAGGTATTTTATCTTCTTCTTAGTATATTCCTTAAAACGTAAGATATCTGGTTCCTTGAAACGATGTTTTTTCCTTTAAATTTAAGCGCAAAGAAGTAAATTTGTACGGTAAAAAAAATGGTATGGAAGGTAAAAAAATGATTTAAGTCTCGTATTTTAAGGAATCTTCTACACAATAGAAAGCGATTTCTTTCAAATCGGGATTTATTTAGTAATTTATATTTTTTGATAAGAGTTTCATCATTGCGTTCTTCGTTGACAATGTATGTTCAATTAATGTGTTAATATATTTTTAGAGAATATTTTTGAAATTTTTTTAGCATTTGTTTGCATTTTACGTTTGCAATCAATTCCCTTCCTGA
This sequence comes from Trichonephila clavata, assembly GCA_019973975.1. Lineage (NCBI taxonomy): Eukaryota > Metazoa > Arthropoda > Arachnida > Araneae > Nephilidae > Trichonephila > Trichonephila clavata. The sequence continues at coordinate 33,522 of BMAO01032570.1, read as the reverse complement.
AGATCAAAATTTAATTGCCATAAAATATTTATTAAAAAGAAATTATCGTTATTTACATATTAAATATTTTGTAAAATATTTTTAATTTGAAAGTTTTTTTAAATATTTTATACAGAGCAGGAAACTTGAATTGATCTTCTAAAAAGACGCAAGGATTTTTTATAAAAATAGTAATAATTCCATTGCATAATTCATATATACGCTTATTTCTTAACATTAATGAAACATTTCTCAGAAAACTAAGGTAAACAGCGATATTGCTTGTTGACATTTTCGAAGAACACTGAATTCGAAATATACATTATACTTAACACTATCAAATTAAAACCAAAGTTTTACATTTCCTCATTAAAATAATTTTCAGTTGAGTTCCAATATATTTTATCCATTGTCGTACCTCCTCTAATAGTTCTTAGTTTCGATGAAATAGAATATTTTAATATAAATAAGTTTCATTTTATTGAAAAATATGTAACGAATGTTTTTTTACTTTTTAGCTCATTAAATAACAAACATTTGAAAGGATGTTTACAAATTTTTGATCAACTTGGGCACTTCTTTAAGTTTAAAATGTCAAGTCAATTTTTGAAATGTTTTATCTGATAACCTTGTTTACGTACTATATCTCTGGAACTTTTTTTTACGACAAAAACATTCGCAAGAATAACAAGTTTATTTGCTTGTCATTACTCTTTTTTCTGCTTTTTTCCCCTTTGTTCTTCAACGGTGGTGCGTTTAAACATAAAGACTGTTTTTTTAGTAGTCTAAAGGCATAATAGAAAAAAGGTATTGGGAATTTAGGAGAAAGGGAATTTACCGGAATATGTTATAGTAAAGTATATAGCAAAATATTTGCCAGGTTGAAATCTTAAAAAGAAAGAATGTAATAGTTTTCTAACAATTACATTTTTAACTATTATAAAGCAGGTGGCTTTGTCTCATTATATTTCTCTTACTTTGATAGACGCTAAATAAAAAAAAACTTGTAATTTGTTCAGTACATAATGGTTTAAAAAATTTTCTCAATTGTCTGAGGATTTAAAAATAGAATACTTTTTCTCTTCTTCTTATTTTTAATTTATCATTGTAGGGAATCATGATGTTTTTAATGTAATCTTTCTTTGTATTCTCAGAATTTGGTTTGTATATATTTTTCTTTCAAATATAACTTTTTGTTGCATTTATTTAAATAACAGTCTATTTTCAATGATGTCCTACTGAATGTAAAATTACCTGCAATGGCTTACACATAGTTACATTTTAACGTGGTGTATGGAATAAGGAGGAGTTCCATTCAATGCATTTATTTCATTTTAAGCAAACACCAAAGTTCGATAAATTCTTCAATTTATAGTTTTAATATCAACACATATGGTGCAAAATACTCGAAAATTTAACCAGGTCACCAACTGGTAGAATAGAGATCTTCAACCTTTTATGCCCAAGCGCCACATCGATAAATTTACAACGATCCTCGGACCACACGCTTGTCAAAAAAAGTAGTACAATCAGAACGTTTATATACAAAAGGGAGGTTTGCTTTACAAAACTGCAATTAATCTAGCCAAGAGAAAGGAAGTCCACTTTCAGTGGATTCCCTCCCATGTGTTAACATCCCAGGGAATAAGGCTGCAGACATCTTGGCTAAAAGAGGTTGTTCTGAGCCTCCCAACCGGGACTACACACTAACATATAAAGAAATTTTCTCTATAAAGAAAAAAGCAGTCAGACAAGACTGGCTCACCCCTCCCGCTTATCCTTGGTTCAGCAGATCCCGGGGGAAGCGTTAGAATTTGGGGGTGACAGACATGATCAAACGGCCATCTCAAGACTCATAAGAGGACATCTGGAAAACATGACATTCGACTCAGGACGCAAAGTCTTTTCATTGTGCAAAAAATGTAATCTGAAGTCGGCATCCCCCGACCACATCCTGGATTGTTTGGGGCCAGCTCTGGAGAATGTTTGTGCAAGTCCTTTGCTGGTTCATGGTATTATGGATCTAATCTAGCTGCTGCTAGATCTCTCTGTGGGATTGGAAACAACAACAATCACAATTAATTCCAAGGGAAGAGATGGTTTTACATGTTTGTATGAAAAGTGGGTTCCAAAAGAGTTAAAGGGAAGTCGCGAATTAAAATACTTAGTAATAGTTTTTAATTATAAAAAAACGAGGGTGTTCGTATAGAACGATGTAACGAAATACATTTACAATAGAATTTTAAAAAAACTATTAGCATAACTGGGGGTATAGTAGTTATTTTAGTCTTATTGTGAAAGGAAGTTGTTTTTGCGTGTTTAAAGTTTTAATAATCAGTTTATTTTGTAAAGGTATGATTCCTTAAAATTTCTTATGTTTGTAAAACGTTCTCTTGTTTTTGACTTTATATATTCTTCATTTTACTAATACACTCTTCATAGATGTAGGGATTGTCAAAGATAGAAGATATAAATAATACATATTTATGGATTCCTGGATACTTCTCTTCAGTCCCGCACTTCGAATAAATATCGATTAATGTAGAATTTTCAATTTACTACATGGTCATATAGCAAATCTATAAATCCTAACTGAAGTTCAAATGGAGCACTTCCAGTGTCTACTGAATATGACGTGGAGAACTTCCTGGTGAAAATTTCATTCTCACGAAAATCGGAAGATTCGCTTTTGAATTCCTCTTTCGAATTTGAAATACACTACATACGACAGTGTGAATACCATGTTAAACAGCTCTTCACACACTCCATAAATTTTGAAAAAAAGAGTGGAATCCTTAATTAGCAAATGAATTTCCCAAAGGATGAAATTTCTTTCAAAAGCTTTCACAGAGTTAAAGATTTTGAGCAAACGGAACAATAATTGAAATGACATGTAATATCGACAAGAAATACAAAGTATCTTTGCAAGTTCTTGTATTTGGACTCTTGAATGAATTCCATGAAATAATAGACTTCACTCTTCAAAGAAAACATATATATATATATGTATATTGATACATATATATATGTATATTGATACATATATATACATATATATATATACAAACTGCTGTTTGTAAAAAATGCAACACACCGTGAAGGAATAATCAGAGTTAAATGAACTTTGCAGCAAATAACAGTTATAGAATGTTACGTAAACTAGTAAAGTTTCAGTACCACCACGCATGCGTACGCAGCGCCATCTGCATTGATGCTGAAAACGTATAAATAGAGGATTGTAGAAGGACGTTGAAAAAAGTTAATGATCATTTAACGGTGGCGAACGTTCAGTGAGACCTAAGTATGCCTCCACGACGAAATAAGAAAAAATTTCAACAACTTACGGAGTTTGAACGATTGAGGGTTATCGGCCTTTGAGAAGAAGGATTTTCCTATCACGCATTAGGAGCTCGTGTGCAGTGGGACAGTTACATAGTGATGCGAGTTTGGAAGCAGAGACCGACGAGCACCAAAACATTTGAAAAACTGGCAATGGACAACGGAAGGTAACGTCAGCGAGTGACGATCAACACCTGCTCCGCATGGCGGAGTGGGAACGTACAGCTTCCTCCAGGCAGTTTACAGCACGTTGGTCAATTTCTACAGGTGTACTAATGTCGGTTTCGTCAATTCGTCGACGTCTGCTGTACCGTGGATTGCGTGCTAGGATGCATGTATACAGGATCCCCTTCACGGAAAACCATAACGGCTGCGTCTGCAATGGACTCATGAGCACAGAGCCTGGCAAGCTGATTGGCACAAAGTTACCTTTTTAGATAAATCACGCTTCAATTTGTAGGACCATGATGGACACTTTCGTGTTAGACACTATGCCGGTGAACGCTGCCTTCCAAGTGGCGTTATCGAATGACCTAGTGGCTTAACACCCTGAGTTATGGTTTAGGGTTTGATTTCGTATCATGGACGATCCAATTTGCTGCGAATTGAGGTTATTCTCAATAACAACAGGTACGTCTTCGAAGTGTTACAGCCCGAAGTCGTTCCCTTTCTTCAAGGCTATCTTTCAGCAGGATAATGCACGCCCACATGTTGCGAAGACTGTTCGAGACTTCTGTTCTGCCCAACACATGCAACTTCTTCCTGAGCCTGTTTATTCACCGAATATGTTGCCTATTGAGTCCGTGTGGGATTTGATTGGTCACGTCTTGCTCGTGATCCGCGTCCTGCAGCTTCAAATGACGAAATTTGCTGCGCGTACAAGCAATATGGAATTCTCTTCCACAAGTAGACATTCAAAATCTGTTGGAGTCCATGTCACGTCGTGTAGCAACACTTATTGCATCACGTGGTGGCTACACCAAATACTGATTTCAGACATTCGTATGTTTGTTCATTAAATTTCATTTAATTCTGATATTTCCTTAATGGTGTTGCATTTTTTACAAACTGCAGTATACGAGGGCTGTTCAAAAAGTATCGAGACTGAATTTATTATGCAAAAACATACATACATAAACAGGTTTTGAGTCAATCTCCTTCGAAATATGCTCCATTGGCATAACACACTTGACCAACGATGTTTCCAGTTCTCGAAACATTTCTGGAACTCAGACTTTGGGATGGCCTGAAGCTGCTGTGTCGAATTCTGTTTTATGGTTTCAATGTCCTGAAACCGGTGTCCTTTTAAGGTGTTCTTGATCTTGGGAAAGAGGAAAAAATCAGGAGATGTTGCCAGTCGTTGGAATTGCTTATCCTCAGTGAGGAGACGCGGCACAAACTTTGCAGACACTCGGCGCATGTTCAAGTCCTTTCTCAAAATTTCATCACATGATCCTACGGAAATGTGACACTCCTGTGCAATTTCTCGGACTGTTAAACGACTATCAGAGTGCACCACAGCCTTCACTTGAGCAATCTTGTCCTCAATGCGAGAGGTGGATAGGCGTCCAGAACGGGGATCACTGTTCACTGATTGACGACCCTCCTTGAATCGTCGGAACCACTCGAAAACCCGAGCACAACTCATCTCCAAATGCTGTTTTCATCATCTCGTAGGTTTCGGTACCCGTTTTACCGAGCTTAAAGCAAAACTTGATACAGATTCGCTGATCAGTGTTTTCACGCATTTTCTTTTTTCGACGAACGCACGCAAACACTCCACGAGAAAAAAGTCAGTGTGACTGAACGGCACGCTGTACAGACCTGCCGAATTTTGTGAGAGAAGATGAAATATGCACGCGCATGATGCACACAGTCCCTCCGCTAGGGGTTTTCTGGAATAAATAGAATAAATTCAGTATCGATACTTTCTGAACAGCCTTCGTATATATATAAATGGCTTTATTTCTGCATTTAGATTTTTTAATTTATTGAATATATCTTATGCGAGATCTTCATTGCGTCTCATTACTGCCACACCAGACAATTTAAATATCGAATGAGTCTATGATGAGTTAAGCACATCAATTGCACCCTGAAGACACAACTCTCCAGTGGCAAAGGTTTTTTCACGCTTGGCAATTCTTTCTGTGGTCATGTAGCTAACGCGAACATTATTTTTAGGTTTTTTTATTTTCTCTAATGAAGAAAGATTGCTGAGAATTTAACTTTGATTTTCATTTACTCATCTTAATACTTCTAAAGCAGAACCTTTCCCACTGCACTGAGTATCATAATATCTCTTAATGTTATATTCTTTCATCACAGCTACACTCTCGGTGAAAATAAGGCAAACAAACTTACTCTTATATTCAATAAAAAAAAGCAATATATGACCCGTATTCTTCAAAAAATCTCACATTCCTTTCAATTTTTTTGTAATGGTTTGCCACTCTGTGCACTCATTCAAAGATCATTTGTGCTTCTGAGTTTCAGAATTTGGAAAGAGTGTGTGTAATCTAGCTTAAAATCAATTGCATAAAATATTCTTACCAAACTAAACAGGATGTCAACAATTACTTATCCCTTTGACAACTGGTTGCAACATTAAGAGAAATAAAATACTTTTAATTTTTACCCTCTCCTCTGAGTACCGGAATATCCAAGTTCACCTTTGGAGAATTATAGACGAAAGATTGATATCTGTTGCAACCTGTTAGATATAGAAATTTACCCTTTTTGCGAAAATTGCTCAGATTTTATGCATAATCAAATTTTTGATTTTAAGAATTATTTAACAGGCATTAAATTTTTTGAGCATTCGTCATTTTCAGAAGATGGTACACCAAATGGATACCGAGCTATTGAATATTTTAAATCCGAAGAATAAAAGGAAATTTGAAGTTTTACGGCAAAAAGATGAGAATTTGTTTTAAAAATTGTCTCAAATTTACACTCATGTCCATAAATAAAGGATAATGAAGTTCAGGAAAAGAAAGAGACAGAAGCAAAACAAATTTGACTTATTTGTAAAGTCTATTAAACTAAAGGTAAAGAACAAAAAAAGATGCTATATGTTTGACATAATTAATAAAAATTGTGATTTTTACTCCCCGGAGCAAATTTCAAAAAAGAACCTATTTACAAAAAAACAGTATAACATGATTAGTATGATGGTTAATAAGGAGTATATCAGCCGGACGTTGCAATACAGGCCTTACAACGCCTACGCTTGCTGAGTATGAAATTATCAAGCTGATCTTGGGGAATATTACACCACTCATCAAGCAATGCCCTCCGAAGTTCCGGTAGACAGGTGGGAGGTAGTTGACGGGCTGCAATTCGTCGCCAAGCATATCCCACACATGCGCTATTGGATTCAAGTCCGATTGTGTGGCCAATCCAACGGTGATATCTCGATTGAAGGCATTCGTCTACAATGTTTGACGGTGGGCGTTGTCATCCATAAAGAGAAATTCAGCACCATGGTGCCCGAAACAAACGTACATATTGTTCCAGAATGACATCCCGATAGATGTGGCCTGTCATCGTTACACTCTGACATGCAGGTCAGTTCTGGAACCAAGAATAATTCCTCCCCAAACGAGCCATCCTGCACCACCGTAACGGTGCGTTCATGGTGTTCTCTGGTGGTGAGGGTACCTGCGCTCTCCATATAAGTCGGCGAAATCAGACTCAAACTAAACTGACGTCGAAACATACACAAGACTTGTGGGTCCACAATGCAGCCTCTACCCAGTTAATGAGAAGTGAGTTGCGGTAAAAACATCTGACCTACGGATATAACATGTGACTAGCGTCTGTGACGTTGCTTGAACTGTCGTCGGTGCTGAGAGGTGACGAGATAGGTCTGATGCTGTGCTCGTCTGTTCTTTTGCAGTAACTGCAAATACGGTCCTTATTCGGTGTTGTACTGGGTGCTGTCTTCCTCTACTCAATCCATCATCTTGGAATCGTTGCCAAGCCTGAATGACTCTGGCGATTCCTTTCTCGATACTTCCAGCTGGTATTCCACATTCATTCGTATTACACGTAAAAATCATCCAATGCTTCTTTGCATACTATGCGGTTTTGACTGGCTTTTCGTTGTGAACTTTTACTTCTTTGCACTTCCTTATTCCTTCTTAACTCTCGTCATTGTGACGTACTATCCGCGCCATCTGGTGTTTCCTGTAATTTCATATTTTCTTCAAAATGTGTGTGATAATTCTACAGGTGAAACTTTTATTTTAGAGTTCAATTTCTGTGTGATTCTGAATTATCCTTAATTTATGGACATGAGTGTATATGTGTGGCCAATATATGCAATGCATTTAAGCCATTAAAATACCTTAATCGGGTGACGGGCTAAAGATCCCTATGGTAGGAGATAGACAAAATATAACAAAAGAGCTTCATCTTGCGGAGTTTATTCTTAACATATGCACATCAAAAAATTATTGATATTAAATTTTAGGACAAAAATCTTAATTTTCGTTTGCTTATAATTTTTTACAAAGACTTACATTTTATTTTCAACTTTTTCGCCCCAATATATATTTTTTCTTGTTGTCAAAGATTCAGTTTTAACAGTATTCTAAACAGTACATACCGTTTTGAGGAGCTAAGTTTTGATTCAGGTTGTAGGGAAAGGAGTTCGACCTGCATAGTTTTAGTGCTGTAAAGCCGGTCTCCCTTTAAATTTTTATACCATCACATTTGTAGCATTATTTACATATAGAAATAAAAAATGGGTAATTTTACTTTAAGATGGTTTATGCTTCTAATTTGCACTTAGAATAATGAAATATTTTACTTTAAAATTACTAAAATAGAATAATTTTTTAAAGAAATTTAAACTATATGCTATTAGGTGTACAACTTTGCTTCCGCCGTTTTGTAATAGATGGCTGTAGTGGTAAGTGGTAGTCGAAATAAATAGATCGTAGATAGCCTACAATAAGCTTAGGTATTTGTAAACATAACGCCATCGAAATATTAGTCGATTTGTTTCGGCATCATAAAGTTATTCTCGATTAAACATGTCAGCTTACGAGCCAAATTCTCGTCATTTGCGGGAGGTTTTAATTTTCTGCTTTGATATGAAGAAATCTGCGGTTGAGGCTCATAGAATGCTCTCAGATACCTATGGTGAGGCCACTATTAGTGAAAGAATGTGCCCAGAGTGGTTTCAACGCTTCAAGAACGGTGATTTTGACGTCGAAAACCAGCATGGCGGTGGAAGAGAGAAGGTTTTCGAAGATGCAAAATTGGAGGCATTACTTGATCAAGACTCGTGTCAAACGCAACAAGAATTGGCAGGATCATTAAGAGTGACGCAACAAGCCATTTCACAAGGCCTGAAAGTCATGGGAATGATTCAGAAACAAGGAAATTGGGTGCAGTACGAGTTGAAGCCGAGAGATGTTGAACGGCGTTTGTTTGCTTGTGAACAGCTGCTTGCAAGGCAAAGACGGAAGGGATTTCTGCATCGCATTTTGACTGGGGATGAAAAATGGGTTCATTACGATAATCCAAGCTCAGAAAATCATGGGGATATCCCGGCCATGCTTCCACGTCGACGGCCAAACCAAATATTCACGGTTCCAAGGTCAAGCTCGGTATTCGGTGGGACCAGCTCGGCGTAGTGTATTATGAGTTGTTAAAACCGACTGAAACAATCGCAGGCAATCGTTATCGAACGCAATTAACGAGCATTGAAAGACAAACGGCCGCAATACAAAGAGAGACATGATAAAGTGATTTTACAGCATGACAATGCTCGACCCCGTGTTGCGAAAGTGGGCAAGACATACTTGGAAACGTTGAAATGGGAAGTCCTACCCCACCCGCCGTGTTCTCCAGAAGTTGCTCCCTCGGATTATCACTTGTTTCGATTAATGGCACGCGGCCTGGCTGAGCAGCACTTCCGGTCTTATGAAGAAGCAAAAAATTGGATCGATTCGTGGATCGCTTCAAAAGATGACCAGTTTTTCAACGCGGGATTCGTACGCTGCCCGAAAGATGGGAGAAAGTAGTGCCAGCGATGGACAATATTTGAATCATAAATGTATAACCAGTTTTTACAATAAAGCCTCGAATTTCGGAAAAAAACGGCGGAAGCAAAGTTGTACGCCTAATAGCATAAATTAACTTTAATTTTTAAGCAACATAAAGCCTTAAAGAAAAAAAATAAATTTTTATTTCTGAGATATTTTTAGATTTCAAACTTCTTTTATATCTAGAAAAAGCATTTAAATTACATAAACACTCATCTTACATCATTATACTATATATATACACACCTTGTAAAACGTTTTTATCAAATACATTTACATTTGGTGAATTAAGTGAAGACACAACTAATGTTATAAAAATTCAACAAAACAGTTAAGTTACTTTAAGCATAATATTCTGTTTTCATTAGTATAATTAGAAAATATTTATGAATAAAACTTACCCCTAACTAGAAACTAACCTTACCCCTAACTAGAAACTAACCTTTCCCCTAATATACTTAAAATAATCACAAATTAAACGAAAGAAATTGCTAGATGAAAGTATTTGGTACTTGCGAGTTACTGACCACTTATGTGAAGATATTGTTTTACTTTTGTTCAAAATTTCAGGAATGAATTTGATTATTTAATTATGCGGGTTATTAATTAGCAGTCAAAACTTCTTAATTGACTGAAATGACATCGTTTCTGAAAAGAAGCTAAATACTTAGAAAATATAAGAAATAAATTAAAATGTTTACTCATTACAGCTCTAATCCAGTTCAGAGTATGTTACATATGAATGACGTAGACTGCATCTTCAGAAAAAAAAATTAATTATGTTAAACAACATATACATTCAAAAATGTTTTGCTGCATTTCATTTTATTTCAGTTTCCTTTTAAACTACATGAAACTATACTACACAAGACTATAAAAATGCTTTTCTTCCACAGTAAACAAATAAAATATGCATATTTTACAAAACTGCGTGCATTATAATAAATATTTTGGGACAATTAGTTATACCACGTTGTATTTTTTAGGACGTATATGTTTTACAATTCCCAGATAGTTACTCATTTACTAAAATATTAGTATTAATAAAGTATTTAATAAAGTATTAGTCTTTATTTTATGTAGATATTGTTTGCTTGTTCTTTTTTGGAGGTAAGGTATTTAGAGTATTTAAGATTTGTGCGTGTGTGTGTGAATGCTTCATTTTGCAACTAACATACTATTTCAAATAATTTTCCACAAATATGAAATTAATTTAAGCTTTTTTTTTTTTGAGAAATTCAGTTAATTTCCTTTGATATTTAATCTTTATACTGATTATTGTCTCAGTTTTTGAAATTAACTTACATATATATGATACCCTTTTTCAAAATAGATTTAATTAGTTTTAAAATTAATGCCAGGGAATTCCATAAATGTTTTTTTTTTCTAAAACATTTTATACTATTTACTTTTTAATTTTTTAAAGTGTATACTTTTCTATTGCATTTCACTTCAGATATCACACTTTTCTATTTTTAATATCAGTTACTTAATTTGTATTATAGCCAAACACATTTCGTAGGATTATGATTGCTTTAGCTGAACTACTTTAATCCCACTTTTCCGTCCAAGGCCTATAATACCATTTCCATTAGTAGCAAATCCATTTTTATTCTGATTTCCTTTTATATTAGAGTGGGATGTTATTTATTTACTTGCTGACGTTTAATATTTGAGTTTCATTTTATTTACGTTTCACTCAATACACACACAAAAACGTTCAGAAAGTCAAAGACACAGAAAGAACACTTATACAGATATATATATATATATATATATATATATATTTGAGTTACATATATATATATATATATATATATACATATATGTAGGGTTGGATATGTGCGATGTCACAACCCCTCCCATTGTACTTAGGGTGGAGTAGTCCACACTGACGTCACACCCCTCCAGGAATGTCCGACTGAAGGACACACGGGAAATGAGGCAGACGGACGTTAGAGACGCTAAGCTCTAGACGTAGGAGGAAGACGTTCTCCTTTGGTGTTTAATATATTTTAAATATTTCATCCTTCGTTTTGTTATATAAAGCATTTATCATTATTAGGTTGAAGTCATTTTCCCATATATATATATATATATATATAGTAACATAAAATGAAAGAAATACATGGTATAATAAAATTGATAATACAAAATAATATCACTAACGAAGCTAGAAGATTTAAACCAGATTTCAAGAAACACAACTTTAAAAATGATGGAAAAGTCTACTGTATAAGAATTAACTAAGCGTATGTATAACATGGAACAGAATTAGAACTTTAAAATGTAAGAAACCAAAAGAGTCAATAGACTAAAAAGAAGACCTATTATGATTTCTAAAGCTATATATATATATATATATATATATATATATATGTATACAGGTTTACGAAAGAATTGGGGAGTGGGTGAGTGATTTATAAATTCGCACTGTTCACCTACTCGAGAGTTTTTGGCGACGGACTTTGAAACTTTAAGCCACGGTCAAGTGATAAGGACGACACCTGAGCTTTCACCCATCTCTCTTAATTACCACACCACACCAACTTAAGAACAAATTTCGAAAAAGGGAGTTTTTATGACATAGTTAAAGAAATCACTCACATCGCGCGCATACACACACACACATAAGTGCTATCGTCCTAAGGGAAACAGGAAATTCCCATGGGGATGAAGTTATTCACTCGGTAAAAAGCCCGTGCAACCCCGGGGTAAGCGGAGAGGAAAGAAACAAAGAAGTCAAAGTAATTTCGAAAAATAATATTGGAAGTGCTGATTTTGTCAAGAGAAGGGAAAATGTTAAACGAGAAAGCCATGATACGCACTCACGGGCCATGCACTCACATCGTACGTGTCACACCCACACAAAAGTGCTGGTGTCAGAAATAAAGGAGGAAATTAACATGGGGATTAAGTTATACCCTCGGTAAAAGCCCGTGCAACGCCGGGACGGGTCAGCTAGTATATAAATATATATATATATATATATATATATATATATTACAAAAGTATACAAAAAATAATTATAAACCTAAGTAATTACAGTCATGATTGAATAGTCTTAGCCACAGTAGTACTAGAGCAAACTCCTGGCCTTAGGAACCAGGATTGCAGGTTTAAATAAAGTGTTTCGGCCAGCCAACCTTCTCCTGAATTTACTCTGGGCTATAGAGAAAGCAAGAAATTTCTAGAGAAGAGTTTAACTATTATAATAAATAAAACCATAATATATTAATGTAAAACGATAATATTATAGCCTATAATATTATGGTTAATATTATCGTATAGCGATAATATAGTAATATTATCGTTAATATGTGTGTGTGTGTGTTTGTGTTATTTAACGAAAAATGAAAGTGTAATTTTTAAAATTATTTCCTTATAATGTTCTAGAACATGCTTTTCAGAAATGTATTAAATGTAAAAATGATTTCAAGTATGAAAACTTTAGTTAAAACTTCAAGAGTTCAAATTATATGCACACGTTTGATAAATAGTTCGATAATCTAAAAAATAAATAAATACATAAGGTGTAAATTACATATCTTTACATACTGTAATTGCTAAGAAATATTTTTCTACGTTACTTTCCATAAAAAGAGGACTGTATTTCTTGCTTTAGAATAATTAATTTGTTCTGCGAAAGCATTTTGTGTGTTTTCAGAAATACTGAAAACACTTAATACATTTTACTAATTAAGTGAAGTAATTTGGCGGTAATTAATCTTTATCCATACTTTTTTTGGCAATTAGAAACAAGCCATCCTTAAAATTTTTTCACCTTAAGCAGCTCCGTATTTGTAGTAAAGGCAAAAAGCTTAAAAAATAATTTACACCGTGATTAATTTCCTGATATTAACTCAGCAACTACTTATTAGCTTCTTACTGTCAGAGGCATCAAAAAAATTATTTCTTCACCTAATATCACGAAATTTTTTTTTTCCTTAGAAAAGAATCTTACGGTTGAAATTAAGGAATTCAGTGGATAATGAAAACAGTTTTGATTATCATTCTCGTTTAACTAATAAAAAATGAAATACTTCATAAATACCGTATTAAATTATTTTAGAGTTTTAAAATGAGTGTGTTTATTTATTGAACTCCCCATATCATGAAATAATTATTGCATTTTGTGTGAGTTAAGGATTTGGAAAGAGTTTTGAACTTAAAATTACAGAGTAACGCAGAATAATGTTGATACATTTTATTTAAAATCGAAATTATGAATACAGTTTAGCATGTAATGCCCTGTTTTTCATTGCAATAAACTTTGACGTAACGCAAAGCGTCCATATGCAATACTTTAAATATAAACAAATACGTATTTTCAATAAATAAGAAATAGCCACCTATGAATAAAATGCAACAAAACACAATCACTCCCTGAATGAAGAGCAGATTTTTCACAAAATCCTGTTGACATTATTCACAAAAAATAGTTTTTTCCCGATATTCATCCGAAAGGTAAAATAGGATCATCTCGAAATGCTACCAATTTGAATAAAGAATCTTTTTAATCATATAGGAAGTAGGATTAGCCCGAAAAGTTTTCTGTAAGTCATTCTGGAAGCAATACATCTAAATATTGAAAAATTGAAGCAATGTTTACATTTTGTTATTAATATTTAGAATTTGAATTAAAAAGCACTGAACGAGATCGAAAAATCTTTGTAAATTTAAATATTTTCATCTTTAAGGTCTCCGTTTTTTTCATTTTAACTCTTTGTATAAACAGTTTTTTGAAGTCCAAATGAGTGATGAGAAAAAGTATAATCTTTACAGACCAGGAATAAAGATACTTTATTGGTTAGATGTCAGAAAATTACTCGTATATATGTTTTTGTATAAGCAATTTTGAAGAGTGATCATTCATGATGCGGATTGTAATATTGATTGAATGGAAGTTAAAAATAGGTTTTGAAACATCAAAGTTTTTTACAGGTTATCGATGTTTTTAGAAAATCATTTGTTCCCATTCATTCATGAGTACTGGCAATTTTTTTCTCTCAACACGATTTGATTTTTTTTTCATAACTGGCTAAATATTTTTAGTAAGCATATAAAAACCTGAAATATTGGAGTGGTCTCCTCTTTATTAGTAGAGACTTTTACAGAAACATAGAGAAATTAATTTTCTCCAATAAAAATAGTATGATACAATGTAAGACCGATAAAACTTTAAATTGAATGCCTGACACCTTACCTCTAAAACGAAACATAATTTCAGTTAATCAAAAAAAAAAAAATGCATTATAGAGTTAATTTTTACCGGAGGTGTTGTTGATTTTTTTACCGAAGTGATTAGAAGATGAGATTGGTCGAAAGATCTACCCAGTATTTTCTTGCTTGGAGTTTTTTTATTTCTCATGAACTTTAATCTCTTTGTAGTAACCTGTAGTTACCCCTTACATTTGAATACTCCTGTCTATCTGAAAACCCGGCTAAATGTGTAGGAGGAACTAAATAATCTACAGACATTATGTCAATCCAATTTGATTTATTAATTCTAATTATGGATTATGAACAAACACAGCACAATTCTAATTAAGGTATATAGCAATGATAGAGAGCAGATGTGAGATATACAAATGCGGGATAATATTAAAGAACTTCAACTAAATCTAGGATAGCTTAAAAACTTTCATTTACAACTACGTTGCACACTAATAATCAGCTTTTACTTAAACAATTTTACGATACCTTATTCCTTAATGCTTCGGTTCCTTCGCGGAGAACTTCAGGCAATATCTTTAGCTGGATCCAATGACGATGTCTCCACGCTCCGTAATATTTAATTTCACTACTATTCAATCTTTACTGAACACTTCTCCTTGCACACATCAAACGTATTAAGCTCGCTTAACTTGTCAACAACTACGTGTCGACAGCTCACTTTCTTCACTTTACTTTACTTAACTTAACTTGACCTTTTACTTCACTCTCTCTCAACTCGCGAAAACCGAATTTATATAATATTCCTCATTTACATAAATCACGTTTGGTTTCTCGATGAGGTTGGTTGAAATAAATATTTTTATTTAAAGAAAAAAAAGAACTAATTAGTAAAAACAAGTATAGATCCGTCACCTCTTCACTAGGCTCTCTTGTTTACAGAAGAAAGTGAACAGACTTTCCTCTTCAAGCTTTTTGAGAAATCTTAGTTTTTTCGTGTCCTCTACTATCAAACATAAGCAAATCGAATCTTAGCTCAATTGTTATTATTTTAAATTATTTCTCTCTCCATAAATTAGTTATTTAAATTTATTTCATATCAGTGTATTTACTATTGAAAAATGATTATTCTAATTCTAAAATTCATCACAAGAAGGGAATTAAATTTTTTTTTAATGATTCAGAAGGTGAGACTTTTAACTATTCAAATAACAAACAGCAATTTACACCATGAATAATAGAGTTTGACTCCTTGAAGTGGATTGCAATTGTGATGATGAATGTAAAAATCGGTGTTCTTTATTTTATAAAAGAAATTGAGTTCTATAATCCACAAAAAACGGATGAATTCCGTATTTCCTGAAGAATTTTTATACATTTCCATATGAAATTCGTTATTTTCACATCATTAGTTTCTGGTGTATATGTTACCGGCAAAGTATGAAATGCCGGCATTCTATAGAATGCCTAGGCATTTTATACAATGCCGGACGTTTTTAGGCAAAGTATGAAATATGAGATTGATTACAAACTTTGCTTAGGCATTGCATAGAATGACTAGGCGATCTATAGAATGCCTAAAGCTATTTAGGCAAAGTATGTAAAAGGTCGTGATAAGGATATTACATCAATGACTTACATTCCTAAAAGTACAAATATCATTCTGACAAAATAATGAGACTGCCATTAAAAAAATTATTGTTAAATTGTGATTTCGCATCTACATGGTATTAAAATTCCTTCAGAAGTTCCAAGTTGATAGAAACCATCCTATTTCTCACTCATTACAAGTGCCAATATATTGGCATTCGGGAAAAAAATCAATGTTTTGTATTACAATACCTTTTTTTAAAAAGTAATTTTCTATTTTTTCTGGCAAATTTCACGTAGGGGGATGTACAGTTCAATATGATAACGTGTAACATTTTTGTATTTGGTTGAAAGTTCTTTCAGAATTCTATCATATCCCCAGAATCATGAAATTAATTTTGCTCTTGGCAAATTAAATTCCTAGAACAAGTTCACATCGTCAAACTGGGTGTCAAAAGTACCGGCGGCAATTGGTATCGCTTACATGATGCCACACTAAAAAGGGATACCAGCCCCTGGAGAATGTACTAGGTCTGAATATGTTAAAAACATGAATCTGCAGCCCCATCGGGGGAAAAAAGAATCCGTGACGTAATACTGTATAGCAGTTCTTCCCAACAGTTTTCTCTTCCGGACCAGTCAACGTTTGATAATTTTACGGCAGCCCGCTGATGGTGGGGCGTTGATTATTTATATTTTAAATTGTTTTGATTTTATATAATTTAATTGTATTTAAACATGCCTTCAGAGTAAAATTCAGTTGCACCAAAAAATAATTATAAAATGATTTCATATAAAATGTAAAGGGATTTCCATGGAAAGTCGCACAAACTCGAGAAAAATACACCCCAGTAAATATAATGGAAATAATTTAATGCTCCTAGAGTGATCTGATACCCTTTGATCCACGGAACAAGGGTTGGGGACCACTGTTTTATGGTGCTGACGCTTTCTTTAACAGCTTAAATGAGTTTACTTTTATTTTCCACAAACATCACATCATAGCTATTCAGCAACCAATAGTCCCTGGGTTTCTTCTTAGTAGTCATTTTAGCATTTTTTGTATCAATTATTAACTTCTAGTAAGTAATTTCAGTTAAGAAAAAACCTTTTTTTTTTCGAGCATCAACTCGAATTTTAGGCAACTAGCCGTTGGATAGTTGTTTCATGTCTATGGACCATGGGTCGGCAACCTTTTAGCTCTTGCGTGTCAAACCAATCTACCAATATGATTCAGCGAACCACACAGTGGAGCATTTGAAACAATTCAAAAATTTATAAATTTGTTGAGTAGTGCAAAGTGCCACTGAGAATTGTTCCGCGTACTACATGTGGCTCGTGTGGCATAGGTTGCCGACCTTTTCCAATTTCAGGTAGCACAGGAAAAAAACCAATTTTTTTTTGAATAAGTTTAAGTAAAATTGAGTATTTTAACATTTCCGAACAAACAGCAATGTACAATTAACAGATTCTGAGCCTGAGGCACGCGTTAAAAGTTTTATATCTTGCCAATTGACAATATTCGAAATGAATCTGAGATGTATTTCATACTTTGCCGGTCTCTCATAAGGCATTCTATAGAATTCCTAGGCAATGTGTGAAGTAGGAATCATTTCATACATTGCCAGCTAGATTTAGGCATTGTATAGAATGCCTAGGCATTCTATAGAATGCCGGATTTCATAATTTGCCGGTAACATATACATAGAGGTCACAGAATTCAATAATATTTATTTTCATTTTCCTTGAAACTTTTCGGTGTATTTCGAAGCAATGACACTTTTGAAAAAAGGAATCGAAGTCTCTTTTATGCATAAAAACATAATTTATAGCATTATTATCTATACATTATGTCACACTTTATTATTAAAGTAATTGCAAGGTATTTTAATATTGTCATTCAAAAGTGCATAATATTAAAAAAAATATGTGTAAGTAATTGTTTTGGTTTTTTTGCATCAATGAATAATAAATAACATTTTAATGTGTCTGCAAAAAAATTCTGAGTGAGGTATTAAAAAATAAAAAAAGGAAGTTTTATAAAAAGTATAACTTTTTTAAATGAATTTCTGACAATTTCACGAATTGAAATTGATTTGTTCACTAGCAAAGTTCTATTTATTACAAATGAAAAAATCTTTTCTTAATACAAAATGCATATATTTTAATTACTATGTAGTTTCTGAATCTCAGAACATTATTACTATAATGTACTGTTCTCCATACTCTGCTTCTCCTTAATACATCGTTATTCATAATTCACACCCCCCTCCCAAAGTTTCCAAGCGCTGTATTTTAAAGATTACGATGAATACAGCAAAAACCAACACATGGAAAGATGCAGGAAAACAGTTTACATGTTTTACAAGTGTTCTATTTGTGAATCCTTAGTCACAAGACAATATGAAGAGGGGATAGTCCAGTCCCTGCCTTGCTCTAGTCCACATAGTACTATCAACGTCATGCATGTGCTATTCTTTCATGCAGTTCTGCAATATCATGCTCCAAACGGGGTATGAACAAATTGAGTTTTATGTAAAAGATTAAGTTTTGTGATAACGTGGATAACAAGGAAAGGATATTACCAATACTATCAATGATTGACACAAGAGGGAGAAGGAAGCTATCGCCATCCCAAATCAAAATTCCCATTCTGAAGAACAAATAATTCTTAAGCCCACTAGTATGAAAAAATTTCAAGAAACAATTAGATGTAATTACATAAAAAAATATCTTTTTTTTTGTTTACTTCCTTTATCGAAGGGAGATTTGAAACATTTTGCATTGAAATGTTTTGCAGTTATTTTGATGTTTTTTAATAAAATATTTCCCAGTTTCTCAGTTTCTAATTCAATACAAAAAATAATTAACAACATTAGTTTTCCTCCTATCTAATTTGTATAAGAACAATGTTCATCGAAATTTAGTAATGATATTTGCAACTTTAGAAATACACATATTTTTATATTCATTTTTAAAGCGATAATTTTAAGCTTTATTTATAAGCTATATTTTTAAAATATTCGCACTCAAAATTAAAAAAAAAATTAAAACTATTTGCATATTTTGTTGAATATCTACTAAACGAAAGGTAAAGCTAATGTTTTCGAACAAAGAATCAAAGTTTTAGCACATACACGTGCATGGGTATGTGAATACAATGCTTAATAAATACTTATGTTAATTTTCACGCTTCAGTCATCCGCCCATCCCGGTGATCTAAGTAGTGTTCATATTTAAACAATTTGTGAAATCTGGAGTGGAAACTATCAAAATGAATAACCAGTTACTGGTTTGGATAATGAAGTGAGGTTGCAAGTAGTCAAAAGACATTAATTAAACAATTTCAAGTAGAGAGTATTTGTAACATTTAAGAGTTTTTAATAATAATAACAATTGAATGCAGCGTTTCTCAAACTGTTTGGCGAGCCCCTTACGGGGGCGTTAGCATGTTGAAAACTCGAAAACAAAATATTTTTTTAAAAAAAATATGTATTAATTTAAAGAAAATAAACAAACAAATACATTCTGACATAATACAAAATAAAACTAAATTTACATTAATATAATACACTTATAAATTCACCCTGCACACTGTATAATAGAATTAATTTAACAATAACAAGTTAGGAACAAGTTTAATAATTACAAGTAACCCCATGGGCTCTTGTCACATATAAATTTATACACAAAAATAACATTTATCCGGATAATTTGTACGGTTTATAAATAATCCCTTAACTGCCGATTACAAGTTACTTAATTAACTAACCAATGCGTCCATATTCTACGTAGGAGAGCGATAGTGATATATAGGGGAGGGGGAAGAAAATGGACAAATAAGAGAAATCCTCTGATATAAGTAAATCCTTCTCAAACACTGTCAAGGTCCTTTTATTGCATTCAAAAACCTTCAGAATAATTTTATGGATAGCAGTTTACAGAAAATATCGTACTATGGAAAGACGTATATATACGTCTGGGGAATTTAACGCACTTGTTGAGAAAGACGTACATATACGCCGGTGGCACATAAGAGGTTAAAGTTGCATTGTAGCTGTAGGGTCAAAGTATATAGTATTATTGAATTTCTGTATTTTTATTTGTTAGGAAGGATGGAGCGATGAAAATTATGATTGGAATATTGGGTCGAAAGTATTGAAAGTTTGAGAAGCACTGGTATAATGAGACCACGTATATTAAGGTCTGGGTAATGTTAACCGAAGCCACGGCGGTTACTTTACGTCTATTCTTTTCAATTGCAGGAAATTGTAGTAACAGCTGCTTAGCTGTCTCATCATGTGCTGACAGAAACTCAAATTTCAGACAATTTCCCCAAGCTTACGTGATGTACATGTGTTTGTGTCCGGCTCACTTTTTTTAAATATCTTGCTGAGAATATATACTTTGGGGGGAGAAATAAAAGACAATCGAGAATAAGCATGGAGCCATTCCATTCAATGACGAGTCCATATTTCGCCTAATTTTTAATTACATTTATTTCAACATTCGATTAAGAGACCAGTATGGCAGCGTTCCAATAATTCCAGATACACTCAACCGAAAGTGAAAATTCCTTTACATTTTTACATTTGTGTATTACATATTTGGCATGCAGAATAACGAAATAGATGTAAAATATAAAATGCACATGTGATAGTTAATATAGGGCAGTGGTTCTTAAACTTTCAAACGCCGTAACCCTTCTCCTTTATATATCAGTCCAAGATTTTGAACACCTCTCTCTGACTCCCAACACTTAGCTGAGTGATTTAAAAGATTTTCATTATACCTAAGATTGACTCCGTTATTTATACAAACTTCAACAAATGTTTTTTTCCTGAAAAAAAAACAGTAAGCATCTAATTAAAAATATTACGAAATTTAAATTTCAAACAAATAAATGGTATACTTAACTAAATTACTTAAAAATTTTAATAAGGAAAAGTTCTAGGATGACACATCTTTCAATATTTCCACGCGGTGTTTCAAAATCTATAAAAAAAAGTGCTAACATTAAATGAGAGGCTTTCGCGGACTTCCTAGAAAGGCGCTAAGGACCCCAAAGACCCGTGGTCCCCAGTTTAGGAAACGCTGGCATCGAGTGATTACAAAGGAAATGTGATATATTATTTCTTAACAATCGATACGTCCGTGCGAATGAACATTTCAAAGGTATTTGGCTACAGCAGCCACGCATGGAATATCTCACAAATTAATTTAACTCAAAGTTACGTAACAAGTTTTAATAATATAAAATTGTCGGCTTCACAGGTCTCAGAGGTGCTAATTTTATCTTGAAAGCTAAAAAATATTCAATTAAATAAAATTCTTTGAGAATAAAATTAAATAATTCGATTATTCTACATATTATTTATAAAGAAATAAGATTTAAAAAAGTGTAAAATATTTAAAATATAATTATAATTTAAAAAAATATATAAGCATATGGAAATAAGAAAATTTTCGTAAAAAATATTAATTTTACGTTACGCAAGATATTTCCTGAAATAATAGTTCTAATTACTAGCAATAAGTTAATTTTTAAGTTAAATATATTCTTTTAACACTGTAGACTTTTTATGTAAATAGAATAATAAATGATATTTTTTTAAAAAATACATTTTAAATTTTTAAAAAAAAAGTTAAATTTTTTTTCAAATATTTTGAAATGAAAGATATATAATACTAAAATTATGTAGGATTTAAAGAGTGTGATATATTTTATAATTATGTAAATTTTTGTTCATCAAAAGCTACTGTTTTAGTAAATATCATGAAAAACGTAAAATTTACTTAATATTTATAACAGAAATGTTTCTTATTTTCATATGATTATAACTTGTAAAATTATGATTATATTTTAAGCATTTTACACTTTTTGTAACATCATTCCTTTATAAATAATTTGTAGAAGAATCGAATTATTTAATTTAAACTTCAAAGAATTATGTCTGTTTGAAAATTATCTACATTTTCAACTCTCAAGAAAAAATTAACACTTCTGAGAGAGATTCCCCTCCCCTTCATAATGTAATAGTATAACAGAAAATAATTTTAAAAAACTACATTTTGATATTGAATTTCAGAAATTATTAAATACGCGCGCGCGAATTTTTATAAAGTCACCCCTTAATTCAAAATAATTTTTCCAGTTACTTTTATCATTATATCATTTTTATCCATTTTAAAAATACTAAAAAAAAGCTTTTATCAATTTGTTTGTTTATAAATAGCATATTTAATTTCATTATAGTTTTTTATAAATTTTATGGAACTCAATGAATTATAAAATAGATAACTTTTTTTTTTGATGTATATAAAAATCTAAAAGAATTCCTACAAAATTTGTACACCCAACATTTTTTAAAAAAAACATATTTAAATTTTTATATAGAGCTAAAAAAACCTATTTGAAGTACCTGAAACACTTTTCATTGGGAAAGAAACCTTTTATTACTTTAAAATATTTATCATCTACAAAATTTCTTCGCTTGTAACATAAAGTTAGAAATACACTTTACAGATGAAATATATAGAACGCATAGATGATACAAGATATATACTATAAATGCATTTTTATTATTAAAATAATTTGAATCTTCAATAAGAATATCATTGCAGCAACAAATAACAGTTTCATAGCATAATAATAAGCTCAAAATTGAAGTTTTTCAAATTTTCCGTCTGTCAAACTCAATGCATGAGGGAAATACAAGAAACATATTACCCAAGTGAAACGTGGTATAAATGTAAAGCTCATGTTTTATATTTCTGGCATGACAATTTAAATGCCATGGGACAATACAAAAATGAATCTTGTTTTCGTCTGGTCGTTTTATCAAAGCTTACTTTTATTTTTTAATGAAAAAAAAACGCTCGCTGAGGGAAAACAGGAATATATATATGTAATACGCTCATAAGATATTGAAGAAAGATTTTTAATTTTTTTGAAAAACGTCATTTGTGAGGACGAATCCATTTCATCTTATTTTTCGAAAATAATATACATAGAAATTTAATATTAGGAGAACCACTGTGAAAGAAAACATGTTTGCCTTTCGTAAGTAAAAACTAATTCCAAGAATCTAAAATTCATTCAATTCATTCTAAATTATCATATATATACATATATATATATATATATATATATGTAGGAGAGTAAGTCAGAAAATAAGTTTCTGTCGACTATGGTTTATGTTGGAAAGTCGAAACTTAGAATGAGACATTAAAGAAAAGGCATAAGTTTATTTTTCTACATAAGTACTAAGTACATTGAGACATTTTTCACACCGCTCGATAAGTTTCGAAACGTCCTCCAGGAAAAACTCAGGGCTGAAAAACAGTTTAACGGCGTGTTTGAAATTCAAAAATGATTTCAAAGCAAATCAGATAAATAAATTGATGTGGATTTATTCATCTGGTTAACAGATTCTTGGTTAACAGATGAATAAATCTTGCCTCCGGCAAGATTCTTCTTCAAAGCCAAAAACAGATGAATAAATTGGTGTGAGATCAAGACTGTATGGTGGATGGTGTAGGCGCTCCCAACCTATAGTAGTGTTATGGTTTTGCCTGTCTATCGCGGAGTCATGGAAGAACAGAATGCCAGATCTGAGAAGCCCGGGTCACTTTTTCCGAATCGCCTCTTTTAATTTTACAGTAACATGGGTGTCACACTAACGCGAGCATGTACCCAATGTACTAACGAATGACGTATTGGTGTTTTGCATAATCATCTGATGAGCCGTTAAGGGACACAGTACAATTTAATTGACAAAAATCGGTCAAAAATAAATTCTAAATTATTTTTTATATATTTTTCTATAACCTGACAAAATTTAAGAGTTCTAAACTTAAAAAAAGCGAATTATTATAGCTCTTACTTTCGTCTTTATTCACATCCCTATGGCAAATCAAAACTTTAAACTTTCTTATCTCAGAAAGATAAAATAACTAGTTTGTCTTCATTTTAAATGCTAAGGCTTTTTTTCTACTGTGCCTAATGCTTTGAATTATTTTACCTATTGCTAATAGTACATGTATCAAAGGTTGGTACGTATTTGTAAATCGAAGTAATACTTTTTTAAATGATTTAGCTCGGAATTTATACATTTTTTAAGGAATTTTCAATAAGCACTCATAAAAAGGGGTATTGTACGAATATCTATAATGCTATCATAAAATCCTATACCAACTCTTGTTACCACATTGTTTGACGTACTAGTAAACCAAATATCATGCGAATACGTAATTGTTTGTAATAGGAGTAGCATTTTAAAATCACTTCAGAAATTTTAAATTTTATCTTTAAAAAATTAAATGGCTAGCTTTTTATGAAATTTTGAGCGCTAAATCTGTTCTACACAGTACACACACATAGAGGGAACAAAAAAAATTGTGTTAGTCCTTAATTTAAAAATTTTTGCGCAAAGTGTACCATGTCCCCTTAAATGCTTATTCCGCATGCAAAGCTCTGAGTTTTTCCTGGAAGGCTTTTTGAAGCTTATCAAGTGGTATGACAAATGTCTGAATGAACTTGGTACTTAAATTAAAAAAATAGTTTTGTCTTATCTGTAATGTCCCATTCTATGTTTTGACTTCATAGACCACTCTGACCACAGTCGACAGATAACATTTTTTCCCGACTCAACCTCGTATATATATATATATATATATATATATATATATATATATATACGAGGTTGAGATAACTATCACCAGCATGTTATTACTGGTGATCTCAATATTGTAAAAGACAATAATCTTAGAGATATAATGAATAAAGGTACTGGTTTTAGACTTATGATATCCAATAATAATAAAATTATCAAAAATCAGTTATATAATGATATTGAGCAATTCATTTACAAAATTGCTATTAAATATAGTATGCCTATAGAGGCATTCACAGAGTTTAAATGTAACATTACACAACAGATAAGTAAATATAACTTTAGTACAGATAATATCTTTTTTAATGATATTAAAAATCAGATTAAAAAATTACAAAATAAATTTATTATAGTTTAAATTGATAAAGTGCCTAGAAATTTTGCCTTCATTTGTAAATACTATTATAGTTTAATGCTCAACAAACATTTTGAAAATAATACAGCTTTTATTAGGTCATCAATTTCTGATAGAGAATTAAATAATCGAATTTTGGCTTTTCATAAACAATTAAAAATACAAATTAATAATAATTTTAAATTTCCACATGTATTTCTTACTCCTAAATTTCATAAAAATCCAGTAAAGTTTACAACAGTTACTAATGGTTTTAATACATATATATATATATCAGCAAATCAGGCAAAATTCTACATGAAATGTTACAAGATACAATAAATAATCTAAAAACTTCAGCGATTCTTAAAAATAGTACAGAACTTATTGCACAAATTAAAGATAAAAAAATATTTTCAGTATTTAGTTTAGATTTTGAAGATCTTTTTAACTCAATTAATATTGATGATATGATAAAAACACTTGTAAAATTACATAAAGATAATTTGTTTAAAAATGTCAAATATGATAGATTTGGTTCTCTACTTGGGGTTAGTTCTAAAAGAGAATTATGTTTATCATAATGGTAATTATTATCAACAGAATAAGGGTCTACCACAAGGTGGCCCATCTAGCAACTGTCTTGCCAATTTATATTTACATTATTTTGAAAATAGTTTCACAGACAACTTAGAATTCTATTTTTTTCGTTATATAGATGATATAATCATTTTTGGCAAGCAAGACAACTTTATACCTAATATTAATTTTTATCCACAATATCTTAATTTAATACAGACAAATAGTAACAGTTACAAAGCAAATTTTCTTGATATAGAAATTAAATTAAATGATTATAAAATAGTTACTAATATTTATGATTAACGAGAAAACTTTACTTTCAATATTATAAAAGTACCGCATTGGGAGAGTAATGTGCATGTATCTATATTCAGAAATATTGTTCTTAATTACACACTACGCAATAAACTTCTAGTTTCTAATAAATCAGAAAAAATAAAAAATTATAAACATTTTACTAAATACTGTTTAATTCAAAACTACCCTATTAATTTTATTAATAGATATTTAAATAATGAAATTCTAAATAGTAAGGATTAAATTTCCATAGTTTTAAAAGGTTTATATTATAGATTTATTATTCTTCCTAGATAGTTTTAAATACCCCCAGTTTCTAGTTTTAGATAAAATTACTTTTTTAGAATATATTATAACTTTTAAACCATATTAAGAGTCTAAGATAATTGTAGTATGTTTACATTTCTTATTTTATTATTTCTATTCTTTTCATACTTTTGCTAAGTGCTATTTTTCAGCCATTGCTTTGTTTTGAAATTGTATTTGGGTCCAGAATCTGGCAATAACTTGTTTATTGTACTCAGATTTAGCGCGGGCTCTGCATTTCAGTATGCAATTTTTGGGTAAGTTACCTTTCCCTTATAATGGATTTAGATTTCCTATCCATTATTTCCAATTGGTATTTGCTTGGTATTATTAACAAAAAAGGGGGAAGGTTGGCTGGCCAAAAAACATGTTCAACCCCACTTTTATACAGAAGGATTTTTTTAAAGAAAATTTTATGTATACTAGCTGTCCTAAGTCAGCAATTTTGATAATACTGAAGCATCCATTCGTTTATATTTTACTGTGTTATTTCGATCTTTCATATCTCCTTCTGAATTCTGTTGTCTTGTTATCTGGCAATTGATATTCTTTTAAGTATTAATCATGTAATTCATCTCTCTCTTGTAGAGAAATTTTGAATATATATATATATGTATATATATATCTTAAAAAATTATGTTGCACATAAATGAGTTTAAGGAATATAATTCAGGGGCAGAAAAGACACACATCATCTTAATGTGTTTTCATGTCAAATTGCTTAATGTTTTTAGTGGTAAGTATATTTTTGCAGATGCAGTTCGGATTATATAATTCTATGTAAGAATTATATATATATGTATATATTTAGTATTCTATTGATTTATGTCTCTCTCTTGAAGAATTATTTACGCTCGTATCAATTAATTACACTCGCTAGTAATTAAGTTTTTATATAATTTTATAATGACATTATCAAGAATTCTGTACGTAAAATTTTCAAATAACTTTTGCAAAATTTCGAGCTTTAATTTTAAAAGTATGTGATATATTGATTTAAAACGAAAGTTTATAAATAATAAATATTTCTTGATTGAAAAATATCTTACATAAAATTCTGAATTATACGCCATGTCAAAAGACTGAAAAATGATTTTTAGCCACGATCAAGAAGATTAATGCATGTACGAAATTTATAAACTGAATCTTCTTTGTCTTAAAAACAGTACAAACATTTTTCAATCCAGTTCTATTTAACATGTTGCGGCTAGTATTCTTTTACATGGGTTATAACTTGAAGAATGAAGGGGAAAATTTCGCTTTAATTTAGAAATCAGAATCAATATTAGAGGAAAAATCATATTCTTGCATCAAAAGTAAATTAAGAGTGAAAATAATGCATCCCAATACAGATTGCTGTTTTACAAACTTTGGAATTTACATGATGTGTGTGGGGGAAAATATAATATTGAATTTTATATTATTAAAATAATTCCTCAAAATATTTAAAGATATTTGAAACAAATTTTTTTTAAAAAAAAGCAATACAAGTAAAATTTATTTTTTTATACATTAAAATTCACAAGTATTGTACTTTGTATACAAATATAAAGATAACATTTACGTCATTTCATCAATGTGTATTTATTTCAAAAAAATGTTTTCAGAATGAAATATTTAATTTTCTTGAAATAGATTATAATTAAATGGATATTCACTTTAAGAAAATCTGAGAAAAGAAAGATCTATAAAAGAAAAAAATCTTCACTTGTTTTTAAATCCTTGGCATTTACTCCTAAACCTTAAGTAATTTTGAAAATATTTGACTTGCAATCTAATTTCACACTTTTTAATTTTATTGGTTTTAGTTTTACCTTCAAAGCAGTTTCTTTACTAAAAGTTACAGAAAAAAATTTATTCTCGTTTAAACTTTAGGAAATTTTTCATTAAAATGGTTCCATAAGAAACTGGTGCACTTTCCTAAACATTTATTGAAACGAGATTAATTTCCTCCTTAATACCAAATTACTTTCAAATATTATTGTTTTTATCTCATGTTTTTAGGTTCTTTATCGTATTAAAAAATATTTGATCGTCCTGCTAGGCACAATAGAACAGTAATTATTTTTGCTGTTAAAGTATACAATTGCTTAGAAGAAAATAATGCCCAATTACTAAATAGAAGAACCCCTGTTATTTCTACTTCTATACATCAGGTTTCAAATAATAATATTTAATCAACGTGTGAGTGAGTGAATATTAACGACGCACTGATTAGCAACACGAGGGCTTTTGGCGACGGTCCGCGTAATTTTGAACCATGGTCAAGTGACGCGGACGACACCTGAGCTGGCACTCCCTCTCCTAACTACCACGCCACACCAACGGGAGGATGTTTGAGCTCTCGACAGATTGAACGTGCATCAATCCCCTACACGGCGGGTCTTCAGTGGTACTAGGATCGAACTCATGACACGTTAACCATGATCCGATGCCTAGACCACTCGGCACCGCGGCCGTAAATCAACTTGTGAGGAAGTACTTAAATTTCGCTTCTGCGTACAAAATTTAATTACTCTTAGATTTCTCTTTTAATTTTGAGCATCAAATATCTAAAATGCAGCAGCGGGTACTCATTAAGAGCATTCGTCCACTTATGTTGATGATTTCGATGTATTTTCTATAAGATAATAAATCTCAAAAATAATCTTTTATGTATTAGAATTTTCATTACAGCAAAATATTAGATAAAAATCTTTATTTCTTGTTTATATTCATAAAAATCTCAAAATACATTCTTCTGCAATCTGATAACAATAAGAAATATAAATTTTCATTCTATTACTTTTATTTTTAGCAAATTTAGAATGTAGAGAACAGACCTAGTATGAATTTAAAATAAAACTTCTTTTCTCTACTTTTATTTTCAAAATGCAATTCTTAGAAACTTCATTTTCTACTTTCTACACTATTTTTCTGGAAAATCTGGGAAAATATTTATAATCAGTTTCTTATTTTTATGCTGAAATTTGATGCATATTTTTGCAATTTGAACTTCACATACTAAAGCTCTCTCTGTGATAAGATAAAAATAACAGTACATAAACTCTAAACCGCATCCGATCTGATTTGAATAACTTTGATACTTTTTCGTGAAATTAATTGAGTGTTTGTGTCGTGTTGTGGCGCAACAGCCGATTTTGGCTAACACATGCTCATGTTGTAATAAAAAATAAAATAAAATAAAACGGCAGCCTAATAGTTTAATATTCCAACCGTTTCACACTGGTTCGATTTTTTGAAGTATTAATGAGAGGCAATAAAGCATGTTATATTTACTTACAAATTATGGAAGTAATATAAATAATTGTATAACTCAGATATGAGTGTAACTTTTGATTGAATTGCAGAAGGAAGGAAGTCTTTGTTAGTATTTCTCAAATGAAGCATAAAATAATCTTACATGGGCTATTAGTATAGAAGTCTATTTTTTGATAGACATACTAAAAGTACAAAGTATGAATTCCAAATCTTTAAAAATTAAAACACTTTTAAAAAACGCGACATATTTTACCGCAAAAAAATTTATGGAAAGACTGAAATGTGTGTGTATGTAATCAAAAAAATTTCAAATGTATATATATATTGGATAATTTGAGATCAAATATATATATATATATATATATATATATATACTTTTTTCTTTAAAAAATTGTTTATAATCCCCTAGTACCCATAAAAACTCAATAATAAACAATTTATTGTATCATGTATCTAATGTTTCAAATCATATCATGATAAATGAAAATCACATAAATATGCCCTTTTCAAAGATTTATACAAGGAATTTTCACAACACTTTATTCAGAACTTTCCATATATATTTGAACTTTAAATAAAATGAAACCTATGAACAATTAAGCCCCCACAACAATGCGTTTTTAATTTGAAATAAAAATACAGGGAAAAGATTTAATAAACTAACTGAATAAACTGAAACATAATAAATGTTACACAAACCAAGAGCGTCTAAGCTTTCCAAATTCGTTGAAGCGCAGTGTCACTTAAGCCTTAAGAATAACAGTTTGCCGAAAATAGATTGGGATGGTATATGCAAATTCTTGGTATTAGTTTTAATAGAGTAGAAGCTCCGGTGGATTTTGATTTTGCGTTCTGTGAGCATTCGTACATGGCAAATCGGAACGGTGTTCGACGCAGGAAAGGAAAACATATGAATATCGAAAAAATAATACTAACAGAGAAAGACAGCTCTAAATTTCGTCCGTTTTGGAATAATCGCACGTGATAAGAAACTTGTGGAAAAAAATTTGGAAGTAAAATAAAAAATTTAAAAAAAAAATGTCAGACTTTTTGGGGAATACTGCAACTACAAAATTTGGTTAAAGTGGTGAAATGTAACGCGAAAGCTAAATAAAATTTTCTCATACAGCTAATCGAATAAACTAAAGCGATCGCTTTGCCTGCTCATTATTTTAATAAACGTCTATGAAAAATACAAAACTTCTGCTTTAAATTATTGTGTGTAGAAGGGCAATAAATCTCTCGAAGCTCAAAATCGTTAGGACATATGGTACGATAATGGGTTTCCATGTCAGGTGCCATACTCATCACTTGATCGAGAGCCATAGCTATTACCACTCGTGTTGTTTTAAAGTTTGACTTTGATAAACAAGTAAACATCCAAAATAGTAAAATTGAGAGAGACTCTCAGTTTTCTATATTTATAAGTGGTACCCATGAAAGGGTCGCAATTGTGGCTGTAATCACACATTGTTGTCATTGAAGCTGAATTGAAGTTCGAGTACTGTATACGCTAATGTTATCATGGAGAAGCCATGCTTTGGATACTAACATTAGTGGCCCCACAGGGAGAAAGAGTCACCTCAATCATTTTTTTATACTGTACATCAGCATTTCCCTAACTGTAAGGCGTGCCCCCTATATGGGGCAATTACTCTACGAAGAACGGATAAGGGCATATTGACAAGTCGAAAACAAAAGATTATTTTTAAAAAATATTAATTTACTGAAAGTAAGCAAAATACATTATGACATAATAAAAAATAAAATTAACATTTACGCTGATATAATACTCTTGTAAATATATTAGTACTGCACCAAGTATTTTATAATTAATTTGACAATACTAAGTAAAGAAAAAATTAATAATTAACAGCGAACCCATGGGCTCTTGCCACGTATAAAATTATGAACAAAACTCAACACTTATCTTGATAATTTGTACAGTTTATAAAAAACTGCGGTCACTGACGATGAAAAGATACTTGATTTGCTTCCTAATGCCTCCGTTTTCCACGTAGGCATGCGAAGTAATATATTGGGGGGGGGAGATAACGAACAAATAAAGAAATAAGGAAATCCTCTGATATAAGTAAATACTTCGCAAACATAGTCAATGTCCTTTTTTAGCTTTAAGAATAATTTTATGGATAGCAGTGCACAGAAGAAATAATAGTAAAGACGTATATATACGTCCAGGATATTTAACGCACTCATTGAATGAGACGTATATATACGCTGGTGGCACTTAAGAGGTTTAAGTTATATTGCACGTTTAATGTCAAAGTTTAATATTACTGAATTAAATGCATTGTTATTTGTATGCAGGAAAGGCTGGATGAAAATTAGGATTGAATATTGGTTCTCTAATATTCTAAGTTCGAGGAGCACTGCTGTGCTTGTCCTTGTAAATGGATGTTAATTCTAATTTATGAACCACTGACAATACTTAATGTGCCTATTTACAGTTAAATAAAATATATAAAGTTAAAATGGGAGATTAAGGGAATTTTCAGTCAGAAATTTAGTTTAGTGTGCTGGAATTTTATTTATTGATTTATCCGTCTCTATTGTGTTGAAAATTATATATTATTTCACATTAAAATTAGTCTTACTTAAAAAAGTACATCAATACAGATGACCCTATACTTTACATTATATCTAACAAAAATGTTTTTCTAAATATCAAAAGCCTTTTTGGATAATAATGATGGCAGATATTATTTTTATCTTGTACTTTTTTCAACTTTAGTTTCAGTCATTCTTTGAATTAAATATGGCTAAAAGTACGACATAGAGAAAATATAATTGTTTCGAGAAATTTCCTGTGAACGAGATGTATTGTAAAATATTTCCCTGAAGGTAAAGGAAAAAAGAGTTTGGAGAATTCAAAAACCACTGAAAATAAAAACTCAATATCGAAAGAGATACAAATCTTTTGTTATTCACACAGTTTTCGCTTCTAAAAGCATTATGCATTTTATTTAAAACAGCACGTTTACAATACGTAAAACGTAAAAGACATGTTAACTATACGTTAAATGTAAGACATGTTTACAATACGAACAATGCATAACAGTTCAACATCACCCTACAATTCTTTGTCCATTGATATCGACTGTATTGTGACCTACGCAGCCGCAGCTTCGAACAATACCTATGACTGACACCTGTGGTTGCAATTTTGAAGTCGGGCAGTAACACATTTTTCGTATTGTAAACATGCTTTACGTCTAATATATGTATTTCTTACCCTTTCTTACCCCTTTTTATTCCACTATACGTCACTCTTTTTCAAAACTTTTTTGGAAATTACTCCCTTTAAACATGATGTACGCTCCCACGTTCTATGTTGATTTGTCATTTCCATGCTGCCTACTATTCCCACTTTGAATTTGTTGGTAGAATTCAGCAACACCCAGAAGAGAAACACAAGTTATAATAAAGCTATTTATGACATGAAATACGTTTTCGCTTACAAGATCTAACTGTAGTAATTGTATTTAACCCAGCCCTTCCCGCTCAGGGTATGTCATACCCACCACCTAATTTTATTCAAGGCTGCCTTTAAACCTTTTCCGGAAAATGAATAGTTTGTAGTTGTCTTTAAAGTCATATCCTTTGAGAGGCCTTAGCTTGTAGGCGAATTCTAAATGCATATTTTTGGATACCGTTTCTTCGGGTATATCATACCCTGCCCGTGAATCGCCGTTACAGTTCCAACTGCATGAGAACGCTTTAAAATCTTTCTTATGCAATGGCGCATTATTGTAGTTATGATGAAGAAATGTGATATTTAAGTAATTTAACAGATATAGTACAACAGCATTTTCGGAGGAAAAATGTCTCTTTGACGGGATGATGAGGAAGAATCGAATGATGAAAAATATAATAGCAAGTAGGATTCCTCTACTGAGATCTATAC